>SJYG01001723.1:12735-29535 GCA_006410535.1 Litocranius walleri | reverse complement strand
AAACCAGAAGCTTCTCCCTTGCCAGCGGGCTCAGGCCCTAGTCCGCTGCGGCGTCACGAGGGAAATCACCCCTTCCCTCTTGGACCTCGAAGGGCTCCTTCACCCCCTTGCTGTGACCCAAGAAATGCCCTGCCCAACCCTTCTCACCTCGAGAGGGACCCCACGGTACTGATTGCGACTCCAGATGAGCCCCGTTTGGCCCTGGGAAGCTCCAGATGATGGGGCCTTTTCCTGCTCCTTAGGGAAAGTTCTCCTGGGGCTTCCCTTGCTTCCCAAGAGGAGGTGCTCACACCAGGACAGTCGGCAGGAGCATCAAGGTTTGGGCCAACATTCCCCAAGAACCCTTAACGCCTTGTCCCCTGCAGGTGACCATGAATGCCCTGCACTGCTGTGACTGTCACCCCGAGGCTCGACGCCTGACACACTGACACGGGTGACAGCACTGGGGAGTACCTCGAGGGCAAGCCACAGACCCCTGTGTCCGCTCGACATGGAGCCTGACACTGCTGCTAATGCAGCTGCTCACGCCAGGAGCCCTTCACATGTCCAGGCGAGACGAGACCTGTCTCCTCTGTTGAAGACTCAGGCTACCCCAGTCCTAAGTCAGGACAATGGCGGAAAACTCCGGCTCCGGCCTCAGCACAACGAGAGAACTGAGTACCCAGAGACAATTGGGGAGGAATCCCCCGAGTCGCCTGGCACCTGGCACGGAGACTGGCCTCTCCTGAGGCCAGAGGGCCGGGTCCAATGGATCCCCGTTGTAAGTCGAGAAAACCCGCCGCAACTCGAGGAAAACCAGAAGCTGCTCTCTTGCCAGCGGGCTGAGGCCCTGGTCCGCTGCGGCGTCACGAGGGAAATCACCCCTTCCCTCTTGAACCTCGAAGGGCTCCTTCACCCGCTTGCTGTGACCCAAGAAAACCCTGCCCAACCCTTCTCACCTTGAGAGGGACGCCACGGGACCCATTGCGACTCCAGAGGTGCCCCGTTTGCCCCTGGGAAGCTCCAGATGTTGGGGTCTTTGCCTGCTCCGAAGGGAAAGGTCTCCTGGGACTTCCCTCCCAACCCAAGAGGAGATTCTCACACCAGGAAAGTCGGCAGGAGCATCTAGGTTTGGGCCACCATTCCCCAAGGACCCCAAAGGCCTTGTGCCCGGCAAATAACCCTGACAGCCCTGCACTGATGCGACTGTCAACCCGAGGCTCGACGCCCGACACACTGGCACGTGTGACAGCACTGGGGAGGACCTCGAGGGCAAGCCACAGACCCCTGTGTCCGCTCGACATGGAGCCTGACACTGCTGCTAATGCAGCTGCTCACGCCAGGAGCCCTTCACATGTCCAGGCGAGACGAGACCTGTCTCCTCTGTTGAAGACTCAGGCTACCCCAGTCCTAAGTCAGGACAATGGCGGAAAACTCCGGCTCCGGCCTCAGCACAACGAGAGAACTGAGTACCCAGAGACAATTGGGGAGGAATCCCCCGAGTCGCCTGGCACCTGGCACGGAGACTGGCCTCTCCTGAGGCCAGAGGGCCGGGTCCAATGGATCCCCGTTGTAAGTCGAGAAAACCCGCCGCAACTCGAGGAAAACCAGAAGCTGCTCTCTTGCCAGCGGGCTGAGGCCCTGGTCCGCTGCGGCGTCACGAGGGAAATCACCCCTTCCCTCTTGAACCTCGAAGGGCTCCTTCACCCGCTTGCTGTGACCCAAGAAAACCCTGCCCAACCCTTCTCACCTTGAGAGGGACGCCACGGGACCCATTGCGACTCCAGAGGTGCCCCGTTTGCCCCTGGGAAGCTCCAGATGTTGGGGTCTTTGCCTGCTCCGAAGGGAAAGGTCTCCTGGGACTTCCCTCCCAACCCAAGAGGAGATTCTCACACCAGGAAAGTCGGCAGGAGCATCTAGGTTTGGGCCACCATTCCCCAAGGACCCCAAAGGCCTTGTGCCCGGCAAATAACCCTGACAGCCCTGCACTGATGCGACTGTCAACCCGAGGCTCGACGCCCGACACACTGGCACGTGTGACAGCACTGGGGAGGACCTCGAGGGCAAGCCACAGACCCCTGTGTCTGCTCGATATGGAACCTGACACTGCTGCTAATGCAGCTGCTCACGCCAGGAACCCTTCACGTGTCCAGGCGAGACGAGACCTGTCTCCTCTGTGGGGGACTCAGGCTACCCCAACACCTAAGGCAAGACGGTGGAAGAAAGCTCAGGCTCCAGCCTCAGCACAAGGCGAGGACTCAGCACCCAGAGACGATTGGGGAGGAATCCCCACATGCGCCTGGCACCTGGCACGGAGACTGGCCTCTCCTGAGGCCACAGGGGCCGGTCCATGGGCTCCCCGTCATAAGTCGAGAAACCCCACTGCAACTCGAGAAAAACCAGAAGCTTCTCCCTTGCCAGCGCCTGAGGCCCTGGTCCGCTGCGGCGTCACGAGGGAAATCACCCCTTCCCTCTTGGATCTCGAAGGGCTCCTTCACCCCATTGCTGTGACCCAAGAAAGGACCTTCCCAACCCTTCTCACCTCGAGAGGGACGTCACGAAAACCATTGCGACTCCAGAGGAGCCCCATTTGGCCCTGGTAAACTCCAGATGATGGGGTCTTTTTCTACTCATTAGGGAAAGGTCTTCTGGGGCTTCCCTCGCTTCCCAAGAGGAGGTGCTCACACCAAAATTGTCGGCAGGAGCATCAAGGTTTGGGCCACCATTCCCCAAGACCCCCAAAGGCCTTGTCCCCTGCAGATGACCCTGACTGCCCTGCACTGCTTCGACTGTAAGCGCGAGGCTCAACGCCCGACACACTGGCACGTGTGACAGCACTGGGGAGGAACTCGAGGGCAAGCCACAGAACCCTGTGTCGGCTCGACATGGAGACTGACACTGCTGCTGCTGCAGCTGCTCAGGCCAGGAGCCGTGCACGTGTCCAGGCGAAATGAGACCTGTTTCCTCTGTGGGGGACTCAGGCTACCCCAAGTCCTAAGTCAGGACGGAGGAGGATAGCTCAGGCTCCGGCCTCAGCACAAGGCGAGGACTGAGTACCCAGAGACGATTGGGGAGGTATCCCCCGAGGCGCCCGGCACCTAGAACGGAGAATGGTTCTCCTGAGGAAACAGGACCGAGTCCATGGGCTCCCCGTCGTAAGTCGAGAAACCCCACCGCAACTCGAGAAAAACCAGAAGCTTCTCCCTTGCCAGCGGGATCAGGACCTGGTTCGCTGCGGCGTCACGAGGGAAATCACCCCTTCCCTCTTGGACCTCGAAGGGCTCCTTCACCCCCTTGCTGTGACCCAAGAAAGGCCCTGCCCAACGCTTCTCACCTCGAGAGGGACGCCATGGGACCCATTGCGACTCCAGAGGAGCCCCGTTTGGTCCTGGGAAGCTCCAGATGATGGGGCCTTTTCCTGCTCCTTAGGGAAAGTTCTCCTGGGGCTTCCCTCGCATCCCAAGAGGAGGTGCTCACACCAGGACAGTCGGCAGGAGCATCAAGGTTTGCCGCATCATTCCCCAAGGCCCCCAAAGGCCTTGTCCACGGCAGATAACCCTGACAGCCCTGCACTGCTGCGACTGTCACCCGGAGGCTCGACGCCCGACACACTGGCACGTGTGAAAGCCCTGGGTAGGACCTCGAGGGAAAGCCCCAGATCCCTGTGTCCGCTCGACATGGAGCCTGACACTGCTGCTGCTTCAGCTGCTCATGCCAGGAGCCGTGCACGTGTCCAGGCAAGACAAGACCTGTCTTCTCTGTGGGGGACTCAGACTACCCCAAGTCCTAAGTCAGGACGGTGGAGTAAAGCTCAAGCTCCGGCCTCAGCACAAGGTGAGGACTGAGCACCCAGAGACGATTGGGGAGGAATCCCCAATGCGCCTGGAAACTGGCACGGAGACTGGCCTCTCCTGAGGCCACAGTTGCGGGTCAATGGGCTCCCCGTCGTAAGTTGAGAAACCCCGTCGCAACTCGAGAAAAACCAGAAGCTTCTCCCTTGCCAGCGGGCTGAGGCCCTGGTCCGCTGTGGCATCACGAGGGTAATCACCCCTTCCCTCTTGGACCTCGAAGGGCTTCTTCACCTCCTTGCTGTGACCCAAGCAAGGACCTGCCCAACCCTTCTCACCTCGAGAGGGATGTCACGGGACCCATTGCGTCTCCAGAGGAGCCCCGTTTGGCCCTGGTAAGCTCCAGATGATGGGGCCATTTCCTGCTCCTTAGGGAAAGGTCTCCTGGGGCTTCCCTCGCATCCCATGAGGAGGTGCTGACACCAGGAAAGTCGGCAGGAGCATCAAGGTTAGGGCCACCATTCCCCAAGGACCCCTAACGCTTTGTCCCCTGCAGGTGACCATGAATGCCCTGCACTGCTGCGACTGTCATCCCGAGGCTCGACGCCCGACACACTGGAACTTGTGACAGCGCTGGGGAGGACCTCGAGGGTAAGCCACATATCCCTGTTTCCGCTCGACATGGAGCCTGACACTGCTTCTGCTAAAGGTGCTCTGGCCAGGAGCCGTGCACGTTTCCAGTCGAGACGAGTCCTGTCTCCTCTGTGGGGGACTCAGTCTACCCCAAGACCAAAGTCAGGACGGAGGAGGAAAGCTCAGGCTCCGGCCACAGAACAATGCGAGAACTGAGCACCCAGAGACAATTGGGGAGGAATCCCCAGAGGCGCCTGGCACCTGGCACGGAGACTGGCCTCTCCTGAGGCCACAGGGTCCGGTCCATGGGCTCCCCGTCGTAAGTCGAGAAAACCCACTGCAACACGAGAAAAACCAGAAGCTTCTCCCTTCCCAGCGGGCTGAGGCCCTGGTCCGCTGCGGCGTCACGAGGGAAATAACCCCTTCCCTCTTGGACCTCGAAGGGCTCCTTCACCCCATTGCTGTGACCCAAGAAAGGCCCTGCCCAACACTTCTCACATCGAGAGGGATGTCACGGGAACCATTGCGAATCCAGAGGAGCCCCATTTGGCCCTGTTAAGCTCCAGATGTTGGGTTTTTTTCCTAATCATTAGGGAACGGTCTCCTGGGGCTTCCCTGGCATCCCAAGAGGAGGTGATCACACCAAAACAGTCGGCAGGAGCATCAAGGTTTGGGCCACCATTCCCCAAGAACCCCTAAAGCCTTGTTCCCTCCAGGTGACCATGAATGCCCTGCACTGATGTGACGGTCACCCCGAGGCTCGATGCCCGACACACTGGCACGTGTGACAGCCCTGGGGAGGACCTCGAGGGCAAGCCACAGATCCCTGTGTCCGCTCGACATGGAGCCTGACACTGCTGCTGCTTCAGGTGCTCTGGCCAGGAGCCGTGCACGTGTCCGGGCGAGACGAGACCTGTCTCCTCTGTGGGGGACTCAGTCTACCCCAAGACCTAAGTCAGGACGGTGGAGGAAAGATCAGGCTCCGGCCTCAGCACAAGGCGAGGACTGAGCACCCAGAGACGATTGGGGAGGAATCCCCCGAGGCGCCTGGCACCTGGCACGGAGACTGGCCTCTCCTGAGGCCACAGGGGCGGGTCCAATGGATCCCCGTTGTAAGTCGAGAAAACTCGCCGCAACTGGAGAAAAACCAGAAGCTTCTCCCTTGCCAGCGGGCTGAGGCCCTCGTCCGCTGCGGCGTCACGAGGGAAATCACCCCTTCCCTCTTGGACCTCGAAGGAGTCCTTCACCCCCTTGCTGTGACCCAAGAAAACCCTCCCCAACCCTTCTCACCTTGAGAGGAACGCCACGGGACCCATTGCGACTCCAGAGGAGCCCCGTTTGGCCCTGGTAAACTCCAGATGATCGGGTCTTTTCCTGCTCCTAAGGGAAAGGATTCCTGGGATTTCCCTCCCAACCCAAGAGGAGATGCTCACACCAGGAAAGTCGGCAGGAGCATCAAGGTTTGGGCCACCATTCCCCAAGACCGCCAAATGCCTTGTCCCCTGCAGATGACCCTGACTGCCCTGCACTGCTGCGACTGTCACCCCGAGACTCGACGCCCGACACACTGGCACGTGTGACAGCCCTGGGGAGGACCTCGAGGGCAAGCCACAGATCCCTGTGTCCGCTCGACATGGAGCCTGACACTGCTGCTGCTGCAGCTGCTCAGGCCAGGAGCCATGCACGTGTCCAGGCGAGACAAGACCTGTCTTCTCTGTGGGGAACTCAGACTCACCCAAGACATAAGTCAGGACGGTGGAGTAAAGCTGAGGCTCCGGCCTCAGCACAAGGCGAGGACTGAGCACCCAGAGACGATTGGGAGGAATCCCCAGAGGCGCCTGGCACCTGGCACGGAGACTGGCCTCTCCTGAGGCCACAGGGGCGGGTCCATGGGCTCCCCGTCGTTTGTCGAGAAACGCCGCCGCAACTCGAGAAAAACCAGAAGCTTCTCCCTTGCCAGCGGGCTCAGGCCCTTGTCTGCTGTGGCGTCACGAGGGAAATCACCCCTTCCCTCTTGGACTTCGAAGGGCTCCTTCACCCCCTTGCTGTAACCCAAGAAAGACCCTGCCCAACCCTTCTCTCCTCGAGAGGGACGTCACGGGACCACTGAGACTCCAGAGGAGCCCCAATTGGCCCTGGTAAGCTCCAGATGATGGGGTCTTTTCCTGATCCTTAGGGAAAGTTATCATGGGGCTTCCCTCGCATCTCAAGAGGAGGTGCTCAATCCAGGACAGTCGGCAGGATCATCAAGGTTTGGGCCACCATTCCCCAAGAACCCCTAACGCCTTGTCCCCTGCAGATGTCCATGAATGCCCTGCACTGCTGTGACTGTCACCCAGAGACTCGACGCCCGACACACTGGCACGTGTGACAGCCCTGGGGAGGACCTGGGGAGCAAGCCACTGATCCCTGTGTCCGCTCGACATGGAGCCTGACACTGCTGCTGCTGCAGCTGCTCATGCCAGGAGCCGTGCACGTGTCCAGGCGAGACGAGACCTGTCTCCTCTGTGGAGGACTCAGGCTACCCCAAGACATAAGTCAGGACGGTGGAGGAAAGCTCAGGCTCCGGCCTCAGCACAAGGCGAGGACTGAGTACCCAGAGACGATTGGGGAGGATTCCCCAGAGGCGCCTGTCACCTGGCACGGAGACTGGCCTCTCTTGAGGCCACAGGGGCGGGTCCATGGACTCCCCGTCGTAAGTCGAGAAACACCGCCGCAACTCGAGAAAAACCACATGCTTCTCCCTTGCTAGTGGGCTGAGGCCCTGGTCCGCTGCGGCGTCACGAGGGAAATCACCCCTTCACTCTTGGACCTCGAAGTTATCCATCACCCCCTTGCTGTGACCCAAGAAAGGCCCTGCCCAACCCTTCTCACCTCGAGAGGGATGCTACGAGACCCATTGCGACTCCAGAGGAGCCCCGTTTGGCCCTGGTAAGCTACAGATGATGGGGCCTTTTCCTGCTCCTTAGGGAAAGGTCTCCTGGGGCTTCCCTCGAATCCCAAGAGGAAGTTGTCACACCAGGAAAGTCAGCAGGAGCATCAAGGTTTGGGCCACCATTCCCCAAGACCCCCAAAGCCCTTGTCCCCTGCCGATGACCCTGACTGCCCTGCACTGCTGCGACTGTCACTCAGGGGCTCAATGTCCGACACACTGGCACGTGTGACCGCCCTGAGGAGGACCTCTAGGGCAAGCCACAGATCCCTGTGTTCGCTCGATATGGAGCATTACACTGCTGCTGCTGCATCTACTCAGGCCAGGAACCGTGCACTTGTCCAGACGGGTCGAGAACTGTCTCCTCTGTGAGGGACTAGACCTGTCTCCTCTGTGAGGGACTCAGTCTAGCCCAAGACCCAAGTCACTAACGTGGAGGAAATTTCAGGCTTCGGCCTCAGCACAAGGCGAGGACTGAGCACCCAGAGACGATTGGGGAGGAATCCCCAAAGGCGCCTGGCACGTGACACGGAGACTGGCCTCTCCTGAGGCCACAGGGGCGGGTCCATGGGCTCCCCGTCGTAAGTCGAGAAACCCCGCCGAAACTCGAGAAAAACCAGTAGCTTCTCCCTTGCCAGCGGGCTGAGGCCCTGGTTCGCTGCGGCGTCACGAGGGAAATCACCCCTTCCCTCTTGGACCTCGAAGGATACCTTCACCCCATTGCTGTGACCCAAGAAAACCCTGCCCAACCCTTCTCACTTTGAGAGGGATGCCACAGGACCCATTGCGACTCTAGAGGTGTCCCGTTTGGCCCTGGGAAGCTCCAGATGTTGGAGTCTTTTCCTGCTCCTAAGGGAAAGGTCTCCTGGGACTTCCCTCCCAACCCAAGAGGAGATGGTCACACCAGGAAAGTCGGCAGGAGCGTCAAGGTTTGGGCCACCATTCCATTCCCCAAGAACCCCTAACGCCTTGTCCCCTGCAGGTGACCATGAATGCCCTGCACTGATGCGACTGTCACCCCGAGGCTAGACTCCCGACACACTGGCACGTGTGACAGCCCTGGGGAGGACCTCGATGTAAAGCCACAGATCCCTGTGTCCGCTCGACATGGAGCCTGACACTGCTACTGCTGCAGCTGCTCAGGCCAGGAGCCGTGCACGTGTCCAGGTGAGATGGGACCTGTCTCCTCTGTGGGGGACTCAGGCTACCCCAACACCTAAGTCAGGACGGTGGAGGAAAGCTCAGGCTCCGGCCTCAGCACAATTCCAGGAATGAGCACCCAGAGACGATTGGGGAGGAATACCCAGAGGCGCCTGGCACCTGGCACGGAGACTGGCCTCTACTGAGGCCACAGGGGCGGGTCCATGGGCTACCCGTCATAAGTCGAGAAACACCGCCGCAACTCAAGAAAAACCAGATGCTTCTCCCTTGCTAGTGGGCTGAGGCCCTGGTCCGCTGCGGTGTCACGAGGGAAATCACCCCTTCACTCTTGGACCTCGAAGGAATCCATCACCCCCTTGCTGTGACCAAGAAAGGCCCTGCCCAACCCTGCTCACCTCGAGAGGGACGCCACGGGACCCATTGCATCTCCAGAGGAGCCACGTTTGGCCCTGGGAATCTCCAGATGATGGGGCCTTTTCCTGCTCCTAAGGGAAAGTTCTCCTGGGGCTTCCCTCGCATCCCAAGAGGAGGTGCTCACACCAGGACAGTTGGCAGGAGCATCAAGGGTTGGGCCACCATTCCCCAAGACCGCCAAATGCCTTGTCCCCTGCAGATGACCCTGACTGCCCTGCACTGCTGCGACTGTCACGCCGAGGCTCGACGCCCGACACACTGGCACGTGTGACAGCGCTGGGGAGGAACTCGAGGGCAAGCCACAGATCCCTAATTCCGCTCGACATGGAGCCTGACCCTGCTGCTGCTGCAGCTGCTCAGGCCAGGAGCCGTGCACGTGTCCAGTCGAGACGAGTCCTGTCTCCTCTGTGGGGGACCCATGCTACCCCAAGACCTAAGGCAGGACGGTGAAGGAAAGCTCAGGCTCCGGCCTCAGCACAAGGCGAGGACAGAGCACCCAGAGACGATTGGGGAGGAATCCCCAGAGGCGCCTGGCACCTGGCACGGAGACTGGCCTCTCCTGAGGCCACATGGGCGGGTCCATGGGCTCCCCATCGTAAGTCGAGAAATCCCGCCGTAACTCTAGAAAAACCAGAAGCTTCTCCATTGCCAGCGCGCTGAGGCCCTGGTCTGCAGCAGCGTCACGAGGGAAATCACCCCTTCCCTCTTGGACCTCGAAGGGCTCATTCACCCCCTTGCTGTGACCCAAGAAAGGCCCTGCCAAACTCTTCTCACCTCGAAAGTGATGCCACGGGACCCATTGCGACTCCAGACAAACCCCGTTTGGCCCTGGTAAATTCCAGATTATGGGGCCTTTTCCTGCTCCTTAGGGAAAGGTCTCCTGGGGCTTCCCTCGCATCCCAAGAGGAGGTTCTCACGCCAGGAAAGTTGGCAGAAGCATCAAAGTTTGGGCCACCATTCCCCAAGACCCCCAAAGCCTTGTCCCCTGCAGATGACCCTGACTGCCCTGCACTGCTGCGACTGTCATTCCGAGGCTTGACGCCCGACCTACTGGCACGTGTGACAGCCCTGGGGAGGACCTCGAGGGCAAGCCACAGATCCCTGTGTCCGCTCGACATGGAGCCTGACACTGCTGCTGCTGCAGGTGCTGTGGCCAGGAGCCGTGCACGTGTCCAGGCGAGACGAGACCTGTTTCCTCTGTGGGGGACTCAGGATACCCCAAGGCCAAAGTCAGGACGGAGGAGGAAAGGTCAGGCTCCGGCCTCAGCACAATGCGAGGACTGAGCATCCAGAGACGATTGCGGAGGAATCACCAGAGGCTTCTGGCACCTGGCACGGAGACTGGCCTCTCCTGAGGCCACAGGGTCGGGTCCATGGGCTCCCCGTCGTAAGTCGAGAAACCCCGCCGCAACTCGAGAAAAACCAGAAGCTTCCCTCTTGCCAGCGGGCTGAGGCCCTGGTCCGCTGCGGCGTCACGAGGGGAATCACCCCTTCCCTCTTGGACCTCGAAGGAATCCTTCACCCCCTTACTGTGACCCAAGAAAACCCTGCCCAACCCTTCTCACCTTGAGAGGGATACTACGGGACCCATTGCGACTCCAGAGGTGCCGCGTTTGGCCCTGGGAAGCTCCAGATGATGGGGTCTTTTCCTGCTCCTAAAGGAAAGGTCTCCTGGGACTTCCCTCCCAACCCAAGAGGAGATGCTCACACCAGGAAAGTCGGCAGGAGCATCAAGGTTTGGGACACCATTCCCCAAGAACCCCTAACGCTTTGTCCCCTGCAGGTGAATATGAATGCCCTGCACTGCTGCGACTGTCACCCCGAGGCTCGACTCCCGACACACTGGCACGTGCGACAACCCTGGGGAGGACCTCGAGGGCAAGCACAGATCCCTGTGTCCGCTCGACATGGAGCCTGACACTGCTGCTAATGCAGCTGTTCAGGCCAGGAGCCGGGCTCGTGTCCAGGCGAGACGAGACCTGTCTCCTCTATGGGGGACTCAGGCTACCCCAACACCTAAGGAAGGAAGGTGGAGGAAAGCTCAGGCTCAGGCCTCAGCACAAGGCGAGGACTGAGCACCCAGAGACGATTGGGGAGGAATCCCCAGAGGCGCCTGGCACCTGGCACGGAGACTGGCCTCTCCTGAGGCCACAGGGGCGGGTCCATGGGCTCCTCGTCGTAAGTCGAGAAACCCCACCGCAACTCGAGAAAAACCAGAAGCTTCTCCCTTGCCAGCGGGCTGAGGCCCTGGTCCGCTGCGGCGTCTCGAGGGAAATCACCCCTTCCCTCTTGGACCTCGAAGGGCTCCTTCACCCCCTTGCTGTGACCCAAGATAGGCCCTGCCCAACCCTTCTCACCTCGAGAGGGATGCCACGGGACCCATTGCAACTCCAGAGGAGCCCCGTTTGGCCCTGGGAAGCTCCAGATGAAGGGGCCTTTTCCTGCTCCTTAGGGAAAGTTATCCTGGGGCTTCCCTCGCATCTCAAGAGGAGGTGCTCACACCAGGACAGTCGGCAGGAGCAACAAGGTTTGGGCCACCATTCCCCAAGAACCCCTAACGCCTTGTCCCCTGCAGGTGACCATGAATGTCCTGCACTGCTGCGACTGTCACCCCGAGGCTCGACGCCCGACACACTGGCACGTGTGACGGCCCTGTGGAGGACCTTGAGGGCAAGCCACAGTTCCCTGTGTCCGCTCGACATGGAGCCTGGCACTGCTGCTGCAGCAGGTGCTCTGGCCAGGAGCCGAGCACGTGTCCAGGCGAGACGAGACCTGTTTCCTCTGTGGGGGACTCAGGCTACCCCAAGGCCAAAGTCAGGACGGAGGAGGAAAGGTCAGGCTCCGGCCTCAGCACAATGCGAGGACTGAGCACCCAGAGACGATTGCGGAGGAATCCCCAGAGGCTTCTGGCACCTGGCACGGAGACTGGCCTCCCTGAGGCCACAGGGTCGGGTCCATGGGCTCCCCGTCGTAAGTTGAGAAACCCCGCCGCAACTGGAGAAAAACCATAAGCTTCTCCCTTGACAGCGGGCTGAGGCCCTAGTCTGCTGCGGCGTCACGAAGGAAATAACCCCTTCCCTCTTGGACCTCGAACGGTTACTTCACCCCCTTGCTGTGACCCAAGAAAGGCCCTGCCCAACCCTTCTCACCTCGAGAGGAATGCCCCGGATACATTGCGACACTAGAGGAACCCCGTTTGGCCCTGGTAAGGTCCAGATGATGGGCCCTTTTCCTGCTCCTTAGGGAAAGGTCTCCTGGGGCTTCCATCGCATCCCAAGCGGAGGTGTACACACCAGGAAAGTCGGCAGGAGCATCAAGGTTTGGGACACAATTCCCCAAGACCCCCAAAGGCCTTGTCCCCTGCAGATGACACTGACTGCCTTGCACTGCTGCGACTGTCACCCCGAGGCTCGACGCCCGACACACTGGCACGTGTGACAGCCCTCGGGAGGACCTCGAGGGCAAGCCACAGATCCCTGTGTCCGCTCGACATGTAGCCTGTCACTGCTGCTGCTGCAGCTGCTCAGGCCAGGCGCCGAGTACGTGTCCAAGCGAGATGAGACCTGTCTCCTCTGTGGGGGACTCAGGCTACCCCACGACATAAGTCAGGACGGTGGAGGAAACTCAGGCTCCGGCCTCAGCACAAGGCGAGGACTGAGCACCCAGAGACGATTGGGGAGAAATCCTCAAAGGCGCCTGGCACCTGGCACGGAGACTGCCCTCTCCTGAGGCCACAGGGGCGGGTCCATGGGCTCCCCGTCGTAAGTCGTGAAACCCTACCTCAACTCGAGAAAAACCAGAAGATTCTCCCTTGCCAGCGGGCTGAGGCCCTGTTCCGCTGCGGCGTCACCAAGGAAATCACCCCTGCCATTTTGGACCTCGAAGGGAACCTTAATCGCCATGCTGTGACCTAAGAAAGGACCTGCCCAACCCTACTCACTTCGAGAGGGACACCACGGGACCCATTGCGACTCCAGAGGAGCCCCATTTGGCCCTGGGAAGCTCCAGATGATTAGGCCTTTTCCTGCTCCTTAGGGAAAGTTCTCCTGGGGCTTCCCTCGCATCCCAGGAGGAGGTGCTCACACGAGGAAAGACAGCAGGAGCATCAAGCTTTGGGCCATCATTCCCCAAGTACCCCAATGGCCTTGTACCCTGCAGATGACTCTGACTGCCCTGCACTGCTGCGACTGTCACGCCGAGGCCCGATGCTCAACACACTAGCACGGGTGACAGCCCTGGGGAGGACCTCGAGGACAAGCCACAGATCCCTGTGTCCGCTCGACATGGAGCCTGACACTGCTGCTGCTTCAGCTGCTCGGGCCAGGAGCCGTGAACGTGTCGAGGCGATGCGAGACCTTTCTCCTCTGTGGGGGACTCAGGCTACCCCAAGACCTATATCAGGACAGTGGAGGAAAGCTCAGGCTCGGGCCTCAGCACAAGGCGAGGACTGAGCACCCAGAGTCGATTGGGGAGGAAATCCCAGAGGCGCCTGTCACCTGGCACGGAGACTGGCCTCTCCTGAGGCCACAGGGGCAAGTCCATGGTCTCCCCGTCGTAAGTCGAGAAACCTCACCGCAACTCGTGAAATACCAGAATCTTCTCCCTTACCAGCGGGCTGAGGCCCTGGTGCGCTGCGGCGTCACGAGGAAAATCACCCCTTCCCTCTTGGACCTCGAAGGGCTCCTTCACCCTCTTGCTGTGACCCAAGAAAGGCCCTGCCCAAACTTTCTCACCTCGAGAGGTACGCCACTGGACCCATTGCGACTCCAGTGGAGCTCCGTTTGGCCCTGGGAAGCTCCAGATGATTGGGCCTTTTTCTGCTCCTTAGGGAAAGGTCTCCTGGGGCTTCCCTCGCATCCCAAGAGGAGGTGCTCACACCAGGAAAGTCGGCAGGAGCATCAAGGGTTGGGCCAACATTCCCCAAGAACCCCAAAGGCCTTGTCCCATGCAGATGACCCTGACTGCCCTGCACTTCTGCGACTGTCACACCGAGGCTCTACGTCCCACACACTGGCACGTGTGACAGCTCTGGAGAGGACCTCGAGGGCAAGCCACAGATCCCTGTGTCCGCTCTACATGGAGCCTGACACTGCTGCTGCTGCAGCTGCTCAGGCCAGGAGCCGAGCACGTGTCCAGGCGAGATCAGACCTGTCTCCTCTCTGGGGGACTCAGGCTACCCCATGGCTTAAGTCAGGATGGTGGAGGAAAGCTCAGACTTGGGCCTCAGCACAAGGCCAGGACTGAACACCCAGAGACGATTGGGGAGGAATCCCCAGAGGCCCCTGGTACCTGGCACGGAGACTGGCCTCTCCTGAGGCCACAGGGGCGGGTCCATGGGCTCCCCGTCCTAAGTCGAGAAACCCCGCCGCAACTCGACAAAGACCAGAAGCTTCTCCCTTTTCAGCGGGATGCGGCCCTGGTCCGCTGAGGCGTCATGAGGGATATCACCCCTTCCTTCTTGGACCTCGAAGGGCTTCTTCACCCCCTTGCTGTGACCAAAGAAAGGCCCTGCCCAACACTTCTCACCTCGAAAGGGACGCCACGGGACCAATTGCGAATCCAGAGGAGCCCCGTTTGGCCCTGGTAAGCTTCAGATGATGGGGCCTTTTCCTGCTTTTTAGGGAAAGGTCTCCTGGGGCTTCCCTCGCATCCCAAGAGGAGGTGCTCACACCAGGAAAGTCGGCAGGAGAATCCAGTGTTTGGCCACAATTCCCCAATACTCCCCAAGGCCTTTTCCCCTGAAGATGACCCTGACTGCCCTGCACTGCTGCGACTGTCAACCCGAGGCTCGACGCCCGACACACTGACACGTGTGACAGCCCTGGTGAGGGCCTCGAGGGCAAGCCACAGATCCCTGTGTTCGCTCGACATTAAGCATGACACTGCTGCTGCTGCAGCTGCTAAGGCCAGGAGCCGGGCACGTTTCCACGCGACACGAGACCTGTCTCCTCTGTGGGGGACTCAGGTTACCTCAAGACCTAAGTCAGGATGGTGGAGGAAAGCTCATAATCCGGCTGAGCACAAGGCGAGGACTAAGCACCCAGAGACGTTTGGGGAGGAATCCCCAGAGGCCACTGGCACCTGGCACGGAGACTGGCCTCTCCTGAGGCCACAGGGGCGGGTCCATGGGCTCCCCGTCGTAAGTCAAGAAACCGCTCCGCAACTCGAGAAAAACCAGAAGCTTCTCCCTTGCAAGTGGGCTGAGGCCCTGGTCCGCTGCGGCGACACGAGGGAAATCACCCCTTCCCTCTTCGACCTCGAAGGGCTCTTTCACCCCCTTGCTGTGACCCAAGAAAAACCCTGCCCAACACTTCTAACCTCGAGAGGGACGCCACGGGAACCATTGTGACTCCAGAGTAGCCCCGTTTGGCCTTGGTAAGCTCCAGTTGATGGGGACTTTTCCTGCTCGTTAGGGAAAAGTCTCCTGGGGCTTCCCTCGCATCCCAAAAGGAGGTGCTCATACCAGGAAAATTGGCAGAAGCATCAAGGGTTGGGCAACCATTCTCCAAGACCCCCAAAGGCCTTGTCCCCTGCAGATGACCCTGACTGCCCTGCAATACTGCGACTGTCACCCCGAGGCTTGACGCCCGACACAGTGGCACATGGGACAGCCCTGGGGAGGACCTCGAGGGCAAGCCAGAGATCCCTGTGTCTGCTCGACATGGAGCCTGACACTGCTGCTACTGCAGCTGCTCAGGCCAGTAACCGTGCCCGTGTCCAGGCGAGATCAGACCTGTCTCCTCTCTGGGGGACTCAGGCTACCCCAAGGCTTAAGTCAGGACGGTGGAGGAAATCTCAGGCTTTGGCCTCAGCACAAGGCCACGACTGAGCACCCAGAGACGATTGGGGAGGAATCCCCAGAGGCGCCTGGCACCGGGTACGGAGAATGGCCTCTCCTCAGGCTACAGGGGCGGGTCCTTGGGCTCCCTGTCCTAAGTCGAGAAACCGCCCGCAACGTGAGGAAAACCCGAAGCTTCTCCCTTGCCAGTGGGCTGAGGCCCTGGTCCGCTGCGGCTTCACAAGGGAAATCACCCCTTCCCTATTGGACATTGAAGGGCTCCTTCACCCCCTTGCTGTGACCCAAGAAAGGCCCTGCCCAACCCTTCTCACCTCGAGAGGGACCCCACGGGACCCATTGCGACTCCCGAGGAGCCCCGTTTGGCCCTGGTAAGCTCCAGATGATGGGGCTTTTTCCTGCTCCTTAGAGAAAGGTCGCCTGGGGCTTCCCTCACATCCCAAAAGGAGGTGCTCGCACCAGGAAAGTTAAAAGGAGCATCAAGTGTTGGGCCACCATTCCCCAAGACCCTCAAAGGCCTTCTCCCCTGCCGATGACCCTGACTGCCCAGCACTGCTGCGACTGTAACCCCGAGGCTCGACGCCCGACACACTGTCACTTGTGACAGCCCTGGGGAAGACCTCGAGGGCAAGACACAGATCCCTGTGTCCGCTTGACATGGAGCCTGACACTGCTGCTGCTGCAGCTGCTCAGGCCAGGAGCCGTGCACGTGTCCAGGCTAGACGAGACCTGTCTCCTCTGTGGGGGACACAGGCTACCCCAAGACTTAAGTCAGGACGGTGGAGGAAAGCTCAGGCTCCAGCCTCAGCACAAGGCGAGGACTGAGCACCCATAGACGATTGGGGAGGAATCCCCAGAGGCGCCTGGCACCTGGCACGGAGACTGGCCTCCCTGAGGCCACAGGGTCGGGTCCATGGGCTCCCCATCGTAAGACGAGAAACCCCGCCGCAACTCGAGGTAAACCAGAAGCTTCTCCCTTGCCAGCGGGCTGAGGCCCTGGTCCGCTGCGGCGTCACGAGGGAAATCACCCCTTCCCTCTTCGGCCTCGAAGGGCTCCTTCACCCCCTTGCTGTGACCCAAGAAAGGCCCTGCCCAAC
>SJYG01001722.1:41976-57940 GCA_006410535.1 Litocranius walleri | reverse complement strand
CCCTGCACAGTTCCAAATGAGGGTCCCTTTCCCTGTTCTGTCGGTAAAGGGCTCTTGGTGTTCCCTCGCATCTTAAGAGTAGGTGCTCGCACCTTGTGAGTCTGGGGTGACATCAGGGAAGGGGCAACAATTCCACAAGGCACTCAAATACCTCGTTCACTCCAGATGAAGCTGACTGCCCTGTTCTGACTCAACTGTCACACCGAGGCCCGACACCCGACACAATGGCACGTGTGACAGCCCTGGGTAGGACCTCGGGGGCAATCCACAAATCTCTAAGTCCGCTCGACATGGAGCTTGACACTGCTGCTGCAGCTGATGAGGCAAGTAGCCATGCAAGTGTAAAGCTGAGACGAGGCCTGTCTCCTCTGTGGGGGCCTCAGTGGTACCCCGACACCTAGCTCAGGACGGTCGAGGAAAGCTCAGTTTTCGTCCTCCTCACAAGTCGGGGACTGAGCACCCTGAGACGATTGGGGAGGAATCCTGAGAGGCGCCTGGCAACTGGCATGGAGACTGTCCTCTCCTGAGGCCTCAGGGGCGAGTCCCTGTGTCCACATCGTAACTCGAGTGGATCGCGCCAAAATGTGGGAAAAGCCAAAAGATTCTCCCTTGCAAGCGGGGTGAGGACCATATCCGCTGTAGTGTCTCGGGGGAAATCACCCCTTCTCCCTTGGATTTCAAAAGGATCGTTCACCTTCTTGCTGTTACCCAAGAAGATCCCCGACCCATCCATCCCCACTCGAGATGAACACGGAGGGTCCCACCAAGAAAGAAAAGGAGCCCCAATCTCCCCTGCTGAGCTCCAGATAAGTGTCCATTTCCTGCTCTGTCAGGAAAGGATTTCCAGCGCTCCCCTCACATCCCAAAAGGAGACACTCGCACCAGGACAGTCGGGCGGAGCATCGGCGATCTTGCCTCCATTTCCCAAGACCCCCAAAAACGTCGTTCACTCCAGATGAAACTCAGTGCCCTGCACTCTGTCGACTGTCAGGCCGAGGCTCGATGCCAGACACACCAGCACGTGTGTCAGCCCTGGGATTTACCTCGAAGTCAAGACACAGGTCCATGTGTCCACTCGACGGTGAGCCTTACACTGCTGCTGCAGCTCCGGAGGCCAGCGGCAGTGAATGTCTCCAGGCGAGTCGAGGCCTGACTCTACTGTGGGGGCTCCATGGATTCCCCAAAATTTATGTCAGCGTGGGCGAAGAAAGCTCAGGAACCAGCTTCAGAACCATAGGAGGACTGAGTACACAGCGATGACTGGGCAACAATCCCCAAAGGGGCATGGCAACTGGCAGGGGTTCTGGCCTCTCCTGAGGCCACAGGGGCTAGTCCATGGGCTCGCCGCCGTCACTGGAGTAACCCTGTCGCAACTCGAAAGAAACCAAAACCTTCTCCCGTGCAGGTGTGAGAAAACGTTGTCCGAGGTTGTGTCTCGAGGGAAATCACCCCTTCCCTCTTGAACCTGGAACGGATAATTCACACCCTTGCTGTGATCCAAGAAGTCCCCACCCCACCCGTCCCCACTAGAGAAGAACCCCGAAGTTCCTGCCGGGAATCAAGGGGAGCCCCTTTTTTCCCTGCACAGCTCCAAATGAGGATCCCTTTCCCTGTTCCTTCGGCAAAGGATTCCGGGTGTTCCCTCGCATCCCAAGAGTAGGTGCTCGCAACTTGAGAGTCTGGGGTGACATCAGGGAACGGGCCACCATTGCCCAAGAGACCCAAATGCCTCATCCACTCCAGATGAAGCTTACTGCCCTGTACTGACTCAACTGTCACCCCGAGGCCCCACACCCGACACAATGGCACGTGTGACAGCACTGGGTAGGACTTTGGGGGCAATCCACAGATCTCTGGGTCCCCTCGACATGGAACCTGACACTGCTGCTGCAGCTGCTCAGGCAAGTAGCCATGCACGTGTCCAGGTGAGACGAGGCCTGTCTCCTCGGTGGGGGCCGCAGGGGTACCCCAAGCCCTAGCTCAGGATGGTCGAGAAAAGTTCAGGCTCCGGCCTCCTAACAAGTCGGGGACTGAGCACCCTGAGACGATTGGGGAGGAATCCCGAGAGGAGCCTGGCACCTGGCATGGAGACTGTCCTCTCCTGAGGCCACAGGAGCGAGTCCCCGTGTCTACATCGTAATTCGAGTGTATTGCGACACAACGTGGGAAAAACCAAAAGATTCTCCCTTTCAAGCGGGGTGAGGACCTTATCCGCTGTAGTGTCTCGGGGGAAATCACCCCTTCTCCTTTGAACCTCAAAAGGATCCTTCACCTTCTTGCTGTGACCCAAAAAACTCCCCGACCCACCCATCCCCACTCGAGATGAACACTGAGGATCTCACCAAGAATGAAAAGGAGCCCCGATCTCCCCTGCTGAACTCCAGATGAGGGTCCCTTTCCTCCTCTGTCAGGAAATGATTTCCAGCGCTCCCTTCACATCCCAACTGGAGACACTCGCACCAGGACAGTTGGGAGGAGCATCGGCGGTCTTGCCACCATTCCCCAAGTCCCACAAATACCTCGTTCACTCCAGATGAAACTGAGTGCCCTGCACTCCGTCGACTGTCAGCCCGAGGCTCGATGCCTGACACACCAGCCCGTGTGTCAACTTTGGGATTTACCTCGAAGTCAAGACACAGGTCCATGTGTCCACTCGAAGGGGAGCCTTACACTTCTGCTGCAGCTCCGGAGGCCAGCGGCAGTGAATGTCTCCAGGTACCAAGAATGAAAAGGAGCCCCGATCTCCCCTGCTGAACTCCAGATGAGGGTCCCTTTCCTCCTCTGTCAGGAAATGATTTCCAGCGCTCCCTTCACATCCCAACTGGAGACACTCGCACCAGGACAGTTGGGAGGAGCATCGGCGGTCTTGCCACCATTCCCCAAGTCCCACAAATACCTCGTTCACTCCAGATGAAACTGAGTGCCCTGCACTCCGTCGACTGTCAGCCCGAGGCTCGATGCCTGACACACCAGCCCGTGTGTCAACTTTGGGATTTACCTCGAAGTCAAGACACAGGTCCATGTGTCCACTCGAAGGGGAGCCTTACACTTCTGCTGCAGCTCCGGAGGCCAGCGGCAGTGAATGTCTCCAGGGGAGTCGAGGCCTGATGCCCCTGGGGAGCTTCATGGGTTCGCCAAAATTTATGTCAGCGTGGGCGAAGAAAGCTCAGGACCGGCTTCAGAACCATACAAGGACTGAGTACACAGTGATGACTGCACAACAATCCCCAAAGGGGCATGGCAACTGTCAGGTGGTCTGGCCTCTCCTGAGGCCACAGGGGCTGGTCCATGGGCTCACCGTCGTCACTGGAGCAACCCCGCCGCAACTCGAAAGAAACCGAAACCTTCTCCCGTGCAGGTGTGAGAAAACTTTGTTTGCGGTTGCGTCTCGAGTTAAATCACCCCTTCCCTCTTGGACCTGGAACGGCTATTTTACACCCTTGCTGTGACCCAAGAAGTCCCCACCCCACCCGTCCCCACTCGAGAAGAACCCCGAAGTTACTGCCGCGTATCAAGGGGGGCCCCTTTTTTCCCTGCACAGCTCCAAATGAGGGTCCCTTTCCCTGTTCGGTCGGCAAAGGGTTCCCGGTGTTCCCTCGCATCCCAAGAGTAGGTGCTCGCACCTTGAGAGTCGAGGGTGACATCAGGGAACGGGCCACCATTCCCCAAGACCCCCAAATGCCTCGTCCAATCCAGATGAAGCTGACTGCCCTGTACTGATTCAACTGTCACCCCGAGGCCCGACACACGACACAACGGCACGTGTGACAGCCCTGGGTAGGACCTCGGGGGCAATCCACAGATCTCTGGGTCGGCTCGACATGGAGCCTGACACTGCTGCTGCAGCTGCTCAGACAAGTAGCCGTGCACGTGTTCAGTTGAGACGAGGCCTGTCTCCTCGGTGGGGGCCTCAGTGGTACCCCAAGACCTAGCTCTGGACGGTCGAGGAAAGCTCAGGCTCCGGCCTCCTCACAAGTCGGGGACTGAGCACCCTCAGACGATTGGGGAGGAATCCCCAGAGGCGCCTGGCAACTGGCATGGAGACTGTCCACTCCTGAGGCCACAGGGGCGAGTCCCTGTTTCCACATCTTAACTCGAGAGGATCGCGCCACAACGTGGGAAAAAACAAAAGATTCTCCCTTGCAAGCGGAGTGAGGACCTTATCCGCTGTAGTTTCTCGGGGGAAATCACCCCTTCTCCCTTGGACCTCAAAAGGATCGTTCACCTTCTTGCTGTGACCCAAGAAGAACCCCGACCCATTCATCCCCACTCGAGATGAACACGGAGGGTCCCACCAAGAATGAAAAGGAGCCCCGATCTCCCCTGCTGAGCTCCAGATGAGGGTCCCTTTCCTGCTCTTTCAGGAAACGATTTCCAGCGCTCCCCTCACATCCCAACAAGAGACACTCGCACCAGGACAGTCGGGAGGAGCATCGGCAGTCTTGCCACCATTCCCCCAGACCCCCAAATATCCCGTTCACTCCAGATGAAACTGAGTGCCCTGCACTCCGTCGACTGTCAGGCCGAGGCGCGATGCCTGACACGCCAGCACGTGTGTCAGCCCTGGGATTTACCTCGAAGTCAAGACACAGGTCCATGTGTCCACTCGACCTGGAGCCTTACACTGCTGCAGCTCCGGAGGCCAGCGGCAGTGAATGTCTCCAGGCGAGTCGAGGCCTGACTCCCCTGTGGGGGCTCAATGGGTTCCCAAAAATTTATGTCAGCGTGGGCATAGCAAGCTCAGTTACCGGCTTCAGAACCATACGAGGACTGAGTACACGGCGATGACTGTGCAACAATCCCCAAAGGGGCATGGCAATTGGCAGGGGGTCTGGCCACTCCTGAGGCCACAGGGCTTGGTCCATGGGTTCCCCGTCGTCACTCGAGTAACCCCGCCGCAACTCGAAAGAAACCAAAACCTTCTCCCGTGCAGGGGTGAGAAAACTTTGTTTGCGGTTGCGTCTCGAGGTAAATCACCCCTTCCCTCTTGGACCTGGAACGGCTATTTCACACCCTTGCTGTGACACAGGAATTCCCCACCCCACCCGTCCCCACTCGAGAAGAACCCCGAAGATCCTGCCGCGAATCAAGGGGGGGCCCCTTTTTTCGCTGCACAGCTCCAAATGAGGTTCCCTTTCCCTGGTCCGTCGGCAAAGGGTTCCCGGTGTTCCCTCGCATCCCAAGAGTAGGTGCTCGCACCTTGAGGGTCCGTGGTGACATCAGGGAACGGGACACCATTCTCCAAGACCCCCAAATGCCTCGTCCACTCCAGGTGAAGCTGACTGCCCTGTACTTACTCAACTGTCACCCCGAGGCCCGACAACCGACACAATTTCACGTGTGACAGCCCTGGGTAAGACCTCGGGGGCAATCCACAGATCTCTGGGTCCGCTCGACATGGAGCCTGACACTGCTGCTGCAGCTGCTCAGGCAAGTAGCCGTGCACGTGTCCAGGTGAGACGAGGCCTGTCTCCTCGGTGGGGGCCTCAGGAGTAGCCCAAAACCTAGCTCAGGACGGTCGAGGAAAACTCAGGCTCCGGGCTCCTCACATGTCGGGAACTGAGCACCCTGAGACGATTTGGGAGGAATCCCCAGAGGCGCCTGGCAACTGGCATGGAGACTGTCCTCTCCTGAGGCCACAGGGGCGAGTCCCCGTGTCCACATCGTAACTCGAGAGGATCGCGCCACAACGTGGGAAAAAACAAAAGATTCTCCCTTGCAAGCGGGGTGAGTACCTTATCCGCTGTAGTGTCTTGGGGGAAATCACCCCTTCTCCCTTCGACCTCAAGAGGATCGTTCACCTTCTTGCTGTGACCCAAGAAGATCCCCGACCCATCCATCCCCACTCGAGATGAACACGGAGGGTCCCACCAAGAATGAAAAGAAGCTCCGAACTCCCCTGCTGAGCTCCAGATGAGGGTCCCTTTCCTGCTCTGTCAGGAAAGGTTTTCCACCGCTCCCCTCACATCCCAACAGGAGACACTCGCACCAGGACCGTCAGGAGGTGCATCAGTGGTCTTGCCACCATTGCCCAAGACCCCCAAATACCTCGTTCACTCCAGGTGAAACTGAGTGCCCTGCACACCTTCGACTGTCAGGCCGAGGCTTGATGCCTGACACACCAGCACGTGTGTCAGCCCTGGGATTTACCTCGAAGACAAGACACAGGTCCATGTGTCCACTCAACGGGGAGTCTTACACTGCTGCTGCAGCTCCGGAGGCGGGCGGCAGTGAATGTCCCCAGGCGATTCGATGCCTGACTCCCCTGTGGGGGCTCCATGGGTTCCCAAAATTTATGTCAGCGTGGGCGAAGAAAGCTCAGTTACCGGCTTCAGAAACATTCGAGGACTGATTACACAGCGATGACTGTGCAACAATCCCCAAAGGGGCATGGCAACTGGCAGGGTGTCTGGCCTCTCCTGAGGCCACCGGGGCTGGTCCATGGGCTCACCGTCGTCACTGGAGCAACCCCGCCGCAACTCGAAAGAAACCGAAACCTTCTCCCGTGCAGGTGTGAGAAAACTTTGTTTGCGGTTGCGTCTCGAGTTAAATCACCCCTTCCCTCTTGGACCTGGAACGGCTATTTTACACCCTTGCTGTGACCCAAGAAGTCCCCACCCCACCCGTCCCCACTCGAGAAGAACCCCGAAGTTACTGCCGCGTATCAAGGGGGGCCCCTTTTTTCCCTGCACAGCTCCAAATGAGGGTCCCTTTCCCTGTTCGGTCGGCAAAGGGTTCCCGGTGTTCCCTCGCATCCCAAGAGTAGGTGCTCGCACCTTGAGAGTCGAGGGTGACATCAGGGAACGGGCCACCATTCCCCAAGACCCCCAAATGCCTCGTCCAATCCAGATGAAGCTGACTGCCCTGTACTGATTCAACTGTCACCCCGAGGCCCGACACACGACACAACGGCACGTGTGACAGCCCTGGGTAGGACCTCGGGGGCAATCCACAGATCTCTGGGTCGGCTCGACATGGAGCCTGACACTGCTGCTGCAGCTGCTCAGACAAGTAGCCGTGCACGTGTTCAGTTGAGACGAGGCCTGTCTCCTCGGTGGGGGCCTCAGTGGTACCCCAAGACCTAGCTCTGGACGGTCGAGGAAAGCTCAGGCTCCGGCCTCCTCACAAGTCGGGGACTGAGCACCCTCAGACGATTGGGGAGGAATCCCCAGAGGCGCCTGGCAACTGGCATGGAGACTGTCCACTCCTGAGGCCACAGGGGCGAGTCCCTGTTTCCACATCTTAACTCGAGAGGATCGCGCCACAACGTGGGAAAAAACAAAAGATTCTCCCTTGCAAGCGGGGTGAGTACCTTATCCGCTGTAGTGTCTTGGGGGAAATCACCCCTTCTCCCTTCGACCTCAAGAGGATCGTTCACCTTCTTGCTGTGACCCAAGAAGATCCCCGACCCATCCATCCCCACTCGAGATGAACACGGAGGGTCCCACCAAGAATGAAAAGGAGCCCCGATCTCCCCTGCTGAGCTCCAGATGAGGGTCCCTTTCCTGCTCTTTCAGGAAACGATTTCCAGCGCTCCCCTCACATCCCAACAAGAGACACTCGCACCAGGACAGTCGGGAGGAGCATCGGCAGTCTTGCCACCATTCCCCCAGACCCCCAAATATCCCGTTCACTCCAGATGAAACTGAGTGCCCTGCACTCCGTCGACTGTCAGGCCGAGGCGCGATGCCTGACACGCCAGCACGTGTGTCAGCCCTGGGATTTACCTCGAAGTCAAGACACAGGTCCATGTGTCCACTCGACCTGGAGCCTTACACTGCTGCAGCTCCGGAGGCCAGCGGCAGTGAATGTCTCCAGGCGAGTCGAGGCCTGACTCCCCTGTGGGGGCTCAATGGGTTCCCAAAAATTTATGTCAGCGTGGGCATAGCAAGCTCAGTTACCGGCTTCAGAACCATACGAGGACTGAGTACACGGCGATGACTGTGCAACAATCCCCAAAGGGGCATGGCAATTGGCAGGGGGTCTGGCCACTCCTGAGGCCACAGGGCTTGGTCCATGGGTTCCCCGTCGTCACTCGAGTAACCCCACGGCAACTCGAAAGAAACCAAAACCTTCTCCCGTGCAGGGGTGAGAAAACTTGGTCGGCGGTTGCGTCTCGAGGTAAATCACCCCTTCCCTCTTGGACCTGGAACGGCTATTTCACACCCTTGCTGTGACACAGGAATTCCCCACCCCACCCGTCCCCACTCGAGAAGAACCCCGAAGATCCTGCCGCGAATCAAGGGGGGGCCCCTTTTTTCGCTGCACAGCTCCAAATGAGGGTCCCTTTCCCTGGTCCGTCGGCAAAGGGTTCCCGGTGTTCCCTCGCATCCCAAGAGTAGGTGCTCGCACCTTGAGGGTCCGTGGTGACATCAGGGAACGGGACACCATTCTCCAAGACCCCCAAATGCCTCGTCCACTCCAGGTGAAGCTGACTGCCCTGTACTTACTCAACTGTCACCCCGAGGCCCGACAACCGACACAATTTCACGTGTGACAGCCCTGGGTAAGACCTCGGGGGCAATCCACAGATCTCTGGGTCCGCTCGACATGGAGCCTGACACTGCTGCTGCAGCTGCTCAGGCAAGTAGCCGTGCACGTGTCCAGGTGAGACGAGGCCTGTCTCCTCGGTGGGGGCCTCAGGGGTAGCCCAAGACCTAGCTCAGGACGGTCGAGGAAAACTCAGGCTCCGGGCTCCTCACATGTCGGGAACTGAGCACCCTGAGACGATTGGGGAGGAATCCCCAGAGGCGCCTGGCAACTGGCATGGAGACTGTCCACTCCTGCGGCCACAGGGGCGAGTCCCCGTGTCCACATCGTAACTCGAGAGCACCGCGCCACAGCGTGGGAAAAACCCAAAGATTCTCCCTTGCAAGCGGGGTGAGGACCTTATCCGCTGTAGTGTCTTGGGGGAAATCACCCCTTCTCCCTTCGACCTCAAGAGGATCGTTCACCTTCTTGCTGTGACCCAAGAAGATCCCCGACCCATCCATCCCCACTCGAGATGAACACGGAGGGTCCAACCAAGAATAAAAAGAAGCCCCGTACTCCCCTGCTGAGCTCCAGATGAGAGTCCCTTTCCTGCTCTGTCAGGAAAGGATTTCCACCGCTCCCCTCATATCCCAACAGGAGACACTCGCACCAGGACCGTCAGGAAGAGAATCAGCGGTCTTGCCACCATTGCCCAAGACCCCCAAATACCTCGTTCACTCCAGGTGAAACTGAGTGCCCAGCACACCTTCGACTGTCAGGCCGAGGCTTGATGCCTGACACACCAGCACGTGTGTCAGCCCTGGGATTTACCTCGAAGTCAAGACACAGGTCCATGTGTCCACTCAACGGGGAGCCTTACACTGCTGGTGCAGCTCCGGAGGCCAGCGGCAGTGAATGTCTCCAAGCGAGTCGAGGCCTGACTCTACTGTGGGGGCTCCATGGGTTCTCCAAAATTTATGTCAGCGTGGGTGAAGAAACCTGAGATACCGGCTTCAGAAACATTCGAGGACTGATTACAAAGCAATGACTGTGCAATAATCCCCAAAGTGGCATGGCAACTGGCAGGATGTCTGGCCTCTCCTGAGGCCACAGGGGCTGGTCCATGGGCTCCCCGTCGTCACTGGAGCAACCCCGCCGCAACTCGAAACAAACCAAAACCTTCTCCTGTGCAGGGGTGAGAAAACTTTGTTTGCGGTTGCGTCTCAAGGTAAATCACCCCTTCCCTCTTGGACCTGGAACGGCTATTTTACACCCTTGCTGTGACCCAAGTAGTCCCCACCTCACCCGTTCCCACTCGAGAAGAACCCCGAAGTTACTGCTGCGAATCAAGGGAAGCCCCTTTTTTCCCTGCACAGCTCCAAATGAGGGTCCCTTTCCCTGTTCTCTGAGGCTACAGGGGCTGGTCCATGGGCTCCCCGTCGTCACTCGAGCAACGCGGCCACATCTCGAAAGAAACCAATCCCGTCTCCCGTGCAGGTGTGAGAAAACTTTGTCCGGGATTGCGTCTCGAGGTAAATCACCCCTTCCCACTTGGAACTCGAACAGCTATTTCACACCATTGCTGTGATCAAAGAAGTCCCCACCCCGCCGGTCCTCACTCGAGAAGAACCCCGAAGTTCCTGTCGTGAATCAAGGGGAGCCCCTTTTTTCCCTGCACAGTTCCAAATGAGTGTCCCTTTCCCTGTTCCTTCGGCAAAGGTTTCCCGGTGTTCCCTCGCATCCCAAGAGTAGGTGCTCACACCTTGATAGTCGAGGGTGACATCAGGGAACGGTCCACCATTCCCCAAGACACCCTAATGCCTCATCCAATCCAGATGAAGCTGACTGCCCTGTGCTGATTCAACTGTCACACCGAGGCCTGACACCCGACACAACGGCACGTGTGACAGCCTTGGGTAGGACCTCGGGGGCAATCCACAGATCTCTGGGTCCGCTCGACATGGAGCCTTACACTGCTGCTGCAGCTGCTCAGACAAGTAGCCGTGCACGTGTCCAGCTGAGAAGAGGGCCGTCTCCACTGTAGGGGCCTCAGGGGTATCCCAAGACCTAGCTCAGGACGGTCGAGGAAAGCTCAGGCTCCGGGCTTCTCACAAGTCGGGGACTGAGCACCCTGAGACGATTGGGGAGGAATCCCAAGAGGCACCTGTCAACTGGTATCGAGACTGTCCTTTCCTGAGGCCACGGGGCGAGTCCCTGTGTCCACAACGTAACTTGAGAGGATCGCGCCACAACGTGGGAAAAACCCAAAGATTCTCCCTTGCAAGCGGGGTTAGGACCTTATCCGCTGTAGTGTCTTGGGGGAAATCACCCCTTCTCCCTTAGACGATTGGGGAGGAATCCCAAGAGGCACCTGTCAACTGGTATCGAGACTGTCCTTTCCTGAGGCCACGGGGCGAGTCCCTGTGTCCACAACGTAACCTGAGAGGATCGCGCCACAACGTGGGAAAAACCCAAAGATTCTCCCTTGCAAGCGGGGTTAGGACCTTATCCGCTGTAGTGTCTTGGGGGAAATCACCCCTTCTCCCTTCAACATCAAGAGAATCATTCACCTTCTTGCTGTGACCCAAGAAGAACCCAGACCCATCCATCCCCACTCGAGAAGAACACGGAGGATCCCACCAAGAAAGAAAAGGAGCCCAGATCTCCCTTGCTGAGCTCCAGATGAAAATTCCTTTCCTGCTCAGTCAGGAAACGATTTCCTGCGCTCCCCTCACATCCCAACAGGAGACACTCGCACCAGGACAGTCGGGAGGAGCATCGGCAGTCTTGCCACCATTCCCCCAGACCCCCAAATATCCCGTTCACTCCAGATGAAACTGAGTGCCCTGCACTCCGTCGACTGTCAGGCCGAGGCGCGATGCCTGACACGCCAGCACGTGTGTCAGCCCTGGGATTTACCTCGAAGTCAAGACACAGGTCCATGTGTCCACTCGACCTGGAGCCTTACACTGCTGCAGCTCCGGAGGCCAGCGGCAGTGAATGTCTCCAGGCGAGTCGAGGCCTGACTCCCCTGTGGGGGCTCAATGGGTTCCCAAAAATTTATGTCAGCGTGGGCATAGCAAGCTCAGTTACCGGCTTCAGAACCATACGAGGACTGAGTACACGGCGATGACTGTGCAACAATCCCCAAAGGGGCATGGCAATTGGCAGGGGGTCTGGCCACTCCTGAGGCCACAGGGCTTGGTCCATGGGTTCCCCGTCGTCACTCGAGTAACCCCACGGCAACTCGAAAGAAACCAAAACCTTCTCCCGTGCAGGGGTGAGAAAACTTTGTTTGCGGTTGCGTCTCGAGGTAAATCACCCCTTCCCTCTTGGACCTGGAACGGCTATTTCACACCCTTGCTGTGACACAGGAATTCCCCACCCCACCCGTCCCCACTCGAGAAGAACCCCGAAGATCCTGCCGCGAATCAAGGGGGGGCCCCTTTTTTCGCTGCACAGCTCCAAATGAGGTTCCCTTTCCCTGGTCCGTCGGCAAAGGGTTCCCGGTGTTCCCTCGCATCCCAAGAGTAGGTGCTCGCACCTTGAGGGTCCGTGGTGACATCAGGGAACGGGACACCATTCTCCAAGACCCCCAAATGCCTCGTCCACTCCAGGTGAAGCTGACTGCCCTGTACTTACTCAACTGTCACCCCGAGGCCCGACAACCGACACAATTTCACGTGTGACAGCCCTGGGTAAGACCTCGGGGGCAATCCACAGATCTCTGGGTCCGCTCGACATGGAGCCTGACACTGCTGCTGCAGCTGCTCAGGCAAGTAGCCGTGCACGTGTCCAGGTGAGACGAGGCCTGTCTCCTCGGTGGGGGCCTCAGGAGTAGCCCAAAACCTAGCTCAGGACGGTCGAGGAAAACTCAGGCTCCGGGCTCCTCACATGTCGGGAACTGAGCACCCTGAGACGATTTGGGAGGAATCCCCAGAGGCGCCTGGCAACTGGCATGGAGACTGTCCACTCCTGAGGCCACAGGGGCGAGTCCCCGTGTCCACATCGTAACTCGAGAGGATCGCGCCACAACGTGGGAAAAAACAAAAGATTCTCCCTTGCAAGCGGGGTGAGTACCTTATCCGCTGTAGTGTCTTGGGGGAAATCACCCCTTCTCCCTTCGACCTCAAGAGGATCGTTCACCTTCTTGCTGTGACCCAAGAAGATCCCCGACCCATCCATCCCCACTCGAGATGAACACGGAGGGTCCCACCAAGAATGAAAAGAAGCTCCGAACTCCCCTGCTGAGCTCCAGATGAGGGTCCCTTTCCTGCTCTGTCAGGAAAGGTTTTCCACCGCTCCCCTCACATCCCAACAGGAGACACTCGCACCAGGACCGTCAGGAGGTGCATCAGTGGTCTTGCCACCATTGCCCAAGACCCCCAAATACCTCGTTCACTCCAGGTGACACTGAGTGCCCTGCACACCTTCGACTGTCAGGCCGAGGCTTGATGCCTGACACACCAGCACGTGTGTCAGCCCTGGGATTTACCTCGAAGACAAGACACAGGTCCATGTGTCCACTCAACGGGGAGTCTTACACTGCTGCTGCAGCTCCGGAGGCGGGCGGCAGTGAATGTCCCCAGGCGATTCGATGCCTGACTCCCCTGTGGGGGCTCCATGGGTTCCCAAAATTTATGTCAGCGTGGGCGAAGAAAGCTCAGTTACCGGCTTCAGAAACATTCGAGGACTGATTACACAGCGATGACTGTGCAACAATCCCCAAAGGGGCATGGCAACTGGCAGGGTGTCTGGCCTCTCCTGAGGCCACCGGGGCTGGTCCATGGGCTCACCGTCGTCACTGGAGCAACCCCGCCGCAACTCGAAAGAAACCGAAACCTTCTCCCGTGCAGGTGTGAGAAAACTTTGTTTGCGGTTGCGTCTCGAGTTAAATCACCCCTTCCCTCTTGGACCTGGAACGGCTATTTTACACCCTTGCTGTGACCCAAGAAGTCCCCACCCCACCCGTCCCCACTCGAGAAGAACCCCGAAGTTACTGCCGCGTATCAAGGGGGGCCCCTTTTTTCCCTGCACAGCTCCAAATGAGGGTCCCTTTCCCTGTTCGGTCGGCAAAGGGTTCCCGGTGTTCCCTCGCATCCCAAGAGTAGGTGCTCGCACCTTGAGAGTCGAGGGTGACATCAGGGAACGGGCCACCATTCCCCAAGACCCCCAAATGCCTCGTCCAATCCAGATGAAGCTGACTGCCCTGTACTGATTCAACTGTCACCCCGAGGCCCGACACACGACACAACGGCACGTGTGACAGCCCTGGGTAGGACCTCGGGGGCAATCCACAGATCTCTGGGTCGGCTCGACATGGAGCCTGACACTGCTGCTGCAGCTGCTCAGACAAGTAGCCGTGCACGTGTTCAGTTGAGACGAGGCCTGTCTCCTCGGTGGGGGCCTCAGTGGTACCCCAAGACCTAGCTCTGGACGGTCGAGGAAAGCTCAGGCTCCGGCCTCCTCACAAGTCGGGGACTGAGCACCCTCAGACGATTGGGGAGGAATCCCCAGAGGCGCCTGGCAACTGGCATGGAGACTGTCCACTCCTGAGGCCACAGGGGCGAGTCCCTGTTTCCACATCTTAACTCGAGAGGATCGCGCCACAACGTGGGAAAAAACAAAAGATTCTCCCTTGCAAGCGGAGTGAGGACCTTATCCGCTGTAGTTTCTCGGGGGAAATCACCCCTTCTCCCTTGGACCTCAAAAGGATCGTTCACCTTCTTGCTGTGACCCAAGAAGAACCCCGACCCATTCATCCCCACTCGAGATGAACACGGAGGGTCCCACCAAGAATGAAAAGGAGCCCCGATCTCCCCTGCTGAGCTCCAGATGAGGGTCCCTTTCCTGCTCTTTCAGGAAACGATTTCCAGCGCTCCCCTCACATCCCAACAAGAGACACTCGCACCAGGACAGTCGGGAGGAGCATCGGCAGTCTTGCCACCATTCCCCCAGACCCCCAAATATCCCGTTCACTCCAGATGAAACTGAGTGCCCTGCACTCCGTCGACTGTCAGGCCGAGGCGCGATGCCTGACACGCCAGCACGTGTGTCAGCCCTGGGATTTACCTCGAAGTCAAGACACAGGTCCATGTGTCCACTCGACCTGGAGCCTTACACTGCTGCAGCTCCGGAGGCCAGCGGCAGTGAATGTCTCCAGGCGAGTCGAGGCCTGACTCCCCTGTGGGGGCTCAATGGGTTCCCAAAAATTTATGTCAGCGTGGGCATAGCAAGCTCAGTTACCGGCTTCAGAACCATACGAGGACTGAGTACACGGCGATGACTGTGCAACAATCCCCAAAGGGGCATGGCAATTGGCAGGGGGTCTGGCCACTCCTGAGGCCACAGGGCTTGGTCCATGGTTTCCCCGTCGTCACTCGAGTAACCCCACGGCAACTCGAAAGAAACCAAAACCTTCTCCCGTGCAGGGGTGAGAAAACTTGGTCGGCGGTTGCGTCTCGAGGTAAATCACCCCTTCCCTCTTGGACCTGGAACGGCTATTTCACACCCTTGCTGTTACATAGGAATTCCCCACCCCACCCGTCCCCACTCGAGAAGAACCCCGAAGATCCTGCCGCGAATCACGGGGGCGTCCTTTTTTCGCTGCACAGCTCCAAATGAGGGTCCCTTTCCCTGTTCCATTGGCAAAGGTTTCCCGGTGTTCCCTCGCATCCCAAGAGTAGGTGCACGCACCTTGAGGGTCCGTGGTGACATCAGGGAACGGGACACCATTCTCCAAGACCCCCAAATGCCTCGTCCACTCCAGGTGAAGCTGACTGCCCTGTACGTACTCAACTGTCACCCCGAGGCCCGAAAACCGACACAATTTCACGTGTGACAGTCCTGGGTAAGACCTCGGGGGCAATCCACAGATCTCTGGGTCCGCTCGACATGGAGCCTGACACTGCTGCTTCAGCTGCTCAGGCAAGTAGCCGTGCACGTGTCCAGGTGAGACGACGCCTGTCTCCTCAGTGGGGGCCTCAGGAGTAGCCCAAAACCTAGCTCAGGACGGTCGAGGAAAACTCAGGCTCCGGGCTCCTCACATGTCGGGAACTGAGCACCCTGAGACGATATGGGAGGAATCCCCAGAGGCTCCTGGCAACTGACATGGAGACTGTCCTCTCCTGAGGCCACAGGTGCGAGTCTTCGTGTCCATATCGTAAGTCGAGAGCATCGCGCCACAACGTGGGAAAAAACAAAAGATTTTCCCTTGCAGGCGGGGTGAGTACCTTATCCACTGTAGTGTCTCTGGGAAAATCATGCCTTCTCCCTTGGACCTCAAAAGGATCATTCACCTTCTTGCTGTGACCCAAGAAGTTCACCGATCCATTCATCACCACTCGAGATGAACACGGAGGGTCCCACCAAGAATGCAAAGGAGCCCCGATCTCCCCTGCTGAGCTCCACATGAGGGTCCCTTTCCTGCTCTGTCAGGAAAGGATTTCCACCGCTCCCCTCACATCCCAACAGGAGACACTCGCACCAGGAC
>SJYG01001722.1:10141-21434 GCA_006410535.1 Litocranius walleri | reverse complement strand
TCTGGGTCCGCTCGACATGGAGCCTGACACTGCTGCTGCAGCTGCTCAGGCAAGAAGCCGTGCACGTATCCAGGTGAGACGGGGCCTGTCACCTTTGTGGGAGCCTCAGGGGTACCCCAAGACCTAGCTCAGGACGGTCAAGGAAATCCCATTCTCCGGCCTCCTCACAAGTCGGGGACTGAGCACACTGAGACGATTGGGGAGGAATCCTCAGAGGCGCCTGGCAACTGGCATATAGACTGTTCACTCTTGAAGCCACAGGGGCGAGTCCCTGTGTACATATCCTAACTCGAGAGGATCGCGCCACACCGTGGCAAAAACCAAAAGATTCTCCCTTGCAAGCGGGGTAAGGACCTTATCTGCTGTAGTGTCTCGAGGGAAATCACCCCTTCTCCATTGGACCTCAAAGGACCGTTCACGTTCTTGCTGTGACGCAAGAAATACCCCGACCCATCCATCCCCACTCGAGAAGAACATGGAGGGTTCAATTAAGAATGAAAAGGAGCCCCGGTCTCCTCTGCTGAGCTCCAGATGGTGGTCTCTTTCCTGCTCAGCCAGGAAAGGATTTCCAGCGCTCCCCTCAAATCCCAACTGGAGACACTCCCACCAGGACTGTCGGGTGTCCTCTCTTGAGGCCACAGGGGCGAGTCCCTGTGTCCATATCGTAACTCGAGAGGATCGCGCCACAACGTGGCAAAAACCAAAAGATTCTCCCTTGCAAGCGGGATGAGGACCTTATCCGCTGTAGTGTCTCGAGGGAAATCACCCCTTCTCCATTGGACCTCAAAGGACGGTTCACCTTCTTGCTGTGACGCAAGAAATAATCCCGACCCATCCATCCCCACTCGAGAAGAACACGGAGGGTCCAACCAAGAATGAAAAGGAGCCCCGATCTCCTCTGCTGAGCTCCAGATGGTGGTCCCTTTCCTGCTCAGCCAGGAAAGGATTTCCAGCGCTCCCCTCAAATCCCAACTGGAGACACTCCAACCAGGACTGTCGGGAGGAGAATCAGCGGTCTTGCCACCGATCACCAATACCCCCAAATACCTCGTTCACTCCAGATGAAACTGAGTGCCCTGCAGTCCGTCGACTGTCAGGCCGAGGCTCGATGCCTGACACACCAGCACGTGTGTCAGCCCTGGGATTTACCTCGAAATCAAGACACAAGTCCATGTGTCCACTCAACGGGGAGCCTTACACTGCAGGTGCAGCTCCGGAGGCCAGCGGCAGTGAATGTCTCCAGGCGAGTCGAGGCCTGACTCCCCTGTGGGGGCTCCATGGGTTCCCCAAAATGTATGTCAGCGTGGGCGAAGAAAGCTCAGTTACCGGCTTCAGAACCATACGAGGACTGAGTACTCGGCGATGACTGCGCAACAATCCCCGAAGGGAAACGGCAACTGGCAGGGGGCCTGGCCTCTCCTGAAGCCACAGGGGCTTGGCCATGAGCTCCCTGTCGTCACTCGAGCAACCCCCCACAACTCGAAACAAACCGAAACCTTCTCCCGTGCAGGTGTGAGAAAACTTTGTCCAAAGTTGCGTCTCGAGGTAAATCACCCCTTCTCTCTTGTACCTGGAACGGCTCTTTCACACCCTTGCTGTGACCCAAGAAGTCCCCACCCCATGCGTCCGCACTCGAGAAGAACCCCGAAGTTCCTGCCGCGAATCAAGGGGAGTCCCTTTTTCCCCTGCACAGCTCCAAATGAGGGTTCACCCTTGCTGTGACACAGGAATTCCCCACCCCACCCGTCCCCACTCGAGAAGAACACCGAAGTTCCTGCCGCGAATCACGGGGGGGGGCCCCTTGTTTCGCTGCACAGCTCCAAATGAGGGTCCCTTTCCCTGGTCGGTCGGCAAAGGGTTCCCGGTGTTCCCTCCCATCCCAAGAGTAGGTGCTCGCACCTTTAGTGTCTGTGGTGACATCAGGGAAAGGGACACCATTCTCCAAAACTCCCAAATGCCTCGTCCAATCCAGGTGAAGCTGACTGCCCTGTACTTACTCAACTGTCACCCCAAGGCCCGACAACCGACACCATTTCACGTGTGACAGCCCTGGGTAAGACCTCGGGGGCAATCCACAGATCTCTGGGTCCGCTCGACATGGAGCCTGACACTGCTGCTGCAGCTGCTCAGGCAAGTAGCCCTGCACGTGTCCAGGTGAGACGAGACCTGTCTCCTCGGTGGGGGCCTCAAGAGAAGCCCAAAACCTAGCTCGGGACGGTCAAGGAAATCTCAGGCTCCGGGCTCCTCACATGTCGGGAACTGAGCACCCTGAGACGATTTGGAAAGAATCCCCAGAGGCGCCTGGCAACTGGCATGGAGACTGTCCTCTCCTGAGGCCACAGGGGCGAGTCCCCGTGTCCACATCGTAACTCGAGAGGATCGCGCCACAACGTGGGAAAAAACAAAAGATTCTCCCTTGCAAGCGGGGTGAGTACCTTATCCGCTGTAGTGTCTTGGGGGAAATCACCCCTTCTCCCTTCGACCTCAAGAAGATTGTTCACCTTCTTGCTGTTTCCCAAGAAGATCCCCGACCCATCCATCCCCACTCGAGATGAACACGGAGGGTCCCACCAAGAATGAAAATAAGCTCTGAGCTCCCCTGCTGAGCTCCAGATGAGGGTCCCTTTCCTGCTCTGTCAGGAATGGTTTTCCACCGCTCCCCTCACATCCCAACAGGAGACACTCGCACCAGGACCGTCAGGAGGTGCATCAGTTGTCTTGTCACCATTGCCCAAGACCCCCAAATACCTCGTTCAGTCCAGCTGAAACTGAGTGCCCTGCACACCTTCGACTGTGAGGCCGAGGCTTGATGCCTGACACACCAGCACGTGTGTCAGCCCTGGGATTTACCTCGAAGACAAGACACAGGTCCATGTGTCCACTCAACGGGGAGTCTTACACTGCTGCTGCAGCTCCGGAGGCGGGCGGCAGTGAATGTCCCCAGGCGATTCGATGCCTGACTCCCCTGTGGGGGCTCCATGGGTTCCCAAAATTTATGTCAGCGTGGGCGAAGAAATCTCAGTTACCGGCTTCAGAAACATTCGAGGACTGATTACACAGCGATGACTGTGCAACAATCCCCAAAGGGGCATGGCAACTGGCAGGGTGTCTGGCCTCTCCTGAGGCCACAGGGGCTGGTCCATGGGCTCACCGTCGTCACTGGAGCAACCCCGCCGCAACTCGAAAGAAACCGAAACCTTCTCCCGTGCAGGTGTGAGAAAACTTTGTTTGCGGTTGCGTCTCGAGTTAAATCACCCCTTCCCTCTTGGACCTGGAACGGCTATTTTACACCCTTGCTGTGACCCAAGAAGTCCCCACCCCACCCGTCCCCACTCGAGAAGAACCCCGAAGTTACTGCCGCGTATCAAGGGGGGCCCCTTTTTTCCCTGCACAGCTCCAAATGAGGGTCCCTTTCCCTGTTCGGTCGGCAAAGGGTTCCCGGTGTTCCCTCGCATCCCAAGAGTAGGTGCTCGCACCTTGAGAGTCGAGGGTGACATCAGGGAACGGGCCACCATTCCCCAAGACCCCCAAATGCCTCGTCCAATCCAGATGAAGCTGACTGCCCTGTACTGATTCAACTGTCACCCCGAGGCCCGACACACGACACAACGGCACGTGTGACAGCCCTGGGTAGGACCTCGGGGGCAATCCACAGATCTCTGGGTCGGCTCGACATGGAGCCTGACACTGCTGCTGCAGCTGCTCAGACAAGTAGCCGTGCACGTGTTCAGTTGAGACGAGGCCTGTCTCCTCGGTGGGGGCCTCAGTGGTACCCCAAGACCTAGCTCTGGACGGTCGAGGAAAGCTCAGGCTCCGGCCTCCTCACAAGTCGGGGACTGAGCACCCTCAGACGATTGGGGAGGAATCCCCAGAGGCGCCTGGCAACTGGCATGGAGACTGTCCACTCCTGAGGCCACAGGGGCGAGTCCCTGTTTCCACATCTTAACTCGAGAGGATCGCGCCACAACGTGGGAAAAAACAAAAGATTCTCCCTTGCAAGCGGAGTGAGGACCTTATCCGCTGTAGTTTCTCGGGGGAAATCACCCCTTCTCCCTTGGACCTCAAAAGGATCGTTCACCTTCTTGCTGTGACCCAAGAAGAACCCCGACCCATTCATCCCCACTCGAGATGAACACGGAGGGTCCCACCAAGAATGAAAAGGAGCCCCGATCTCCCCTGCTGAGCTCCAGATGAGGGTCCCTTTCCTGCTCTTTCAGGAAACGATTTCCAGCGCTCCCCTCACATCCCAACAAGAGACACTCGCACCAGGACAGTCGGGAGGAGCATCGGCAGTCTTGCCACCATTCCCCCAGACCCCCAAATATCCCGTTCACTCCAGATGAAACTGAGTGCCCTGCACTCCGTCGACTGTCAGGCCGAGGCGCGATGCCTGACACGCCAGCACGTGTGTCAGCCCTGGGATTTACCTCGAAGTCAAGACACAGGTCCATGTGTCCACTCGACCTGGAGCCTTACACTGCTGCAGCTCCGGAGGCCAGCGGCAGTGAATGTCTCCAGGCGAGTCGAGGCCTGACTCCCCTGTGGGGGCTCAATGGGTTCCCAAAAATTTATGTCAGCGTGGGCATAGCAAGCTCAGTTACCGGCTTCAGAACCATACGAGGACTGAGTACACGGCGATGACTGTGCAACAATCCCCAAAGGGGCATGGCAACTGGCAGGGTGTCTGGCCTCTCCTGAGGCCACAGGGGCTGGTCCATGGGCTCCCCGTCGTCACTGGCGCAACCCCGCCGCAACTCGAAAGAAACCAAAACCTTCTCCGTGCAGGGGTGAGAAAACTTTGTTTGCGGTTGTGTCTCGAGGTAAATCACTCCTTCCCTCTTCGACCTGGAACGGCTAATTTACATCCATGCTGTGACACAGGAATTCCCCACCCCATCCGTCCCCACTCGAGAAGAACCCCGAAGTTCCTGCCGCGAATCAAGGGGGGGGCCCTTTTTTCGCTGCACAGCTCCAATTGAGGGTCCCTTTCCCTGGTCCGTCGGCAAAGGGTTCCCGGTGTTCCCTCACATCCCAAGAGTAGGTGCTCGCACCTTGAGGGTCCGTGGTGACATCAGGGAATGGGACACCATTCTCCAAGACACCCAAATGCCTCGTCCACTCCAGGTGAAGCTGACTGCCCTGTACTTACTCAACTTTCACCCCGAGGCCCGACAATCGACACAATGGCACGTGTTACAGCCCTGGGTAAGACCTCGGGGGCAATCCACAGATCTCTGGGTCCGCTCGACATGGAGCCTGACACTGCTGCTGCAGCTGCACAGGCAAGTAGCCGTGCACGTGTCCAGGTGAGACGAGGCCTGTCTCCTCGGTGGGGGCCTCAGGAGTAGCCCAAAACCTAGCTCAGGACGGTCGAGGAAAACTCAGGCTCCGGGCTCCTCACATGTCGGGAACTGAGCACCCTGAGACGATTTGGGAGGAATCTTGACAGCCCTGGGTAAGACCTCGGGGGCAATCCACAGATCTCTGGGTCCGCTCGATATGGAGCCTGACACTGCTGCTGCTGCTGCTCAGTCAAGTAGCCGTACTCGTGTCCAGATGAGACGAGGCCTGTCTCCTCGGTGGGGGCCTCAGGAGTAGCCCAAAACCTAGCTCAGGACGTTCGAGGAAAACTCAGGCCCCGGGCTCCTCACATGTCGGGAATTGAACACCCTGAGACGATTTGGGAGGAATCCCCAGAGGCGCCTGGCAACTGGCATGGAGACTGTCCTCGTCTGAGGCCACAGGGGTGAGTCCCCGTGTTCACATTGTAACTCGAGAGGATCGCGCCACAACGTGGGAAAAAACAAAAGATTCTCCCTTGCAAGCGGGGTGAGTACCTTATCCGCTGTAGTGTCTTGGGGGAAATCACCCCTTCTCCCTTCGACCTCAAGAGGATCGTTCACCTTCTTGCTGTGACCCAAGAAGGTCCCCGACCCATCCATCCCCACTCGAGATGAACACGGAGGGTCCCACCAAGAATGAAAAGAAGCTCCGAACTCCCCTGCTGAGCTCCAGATGNGTTTCTCGGGGGAAATCACCCCTTCTCCTTTGGACCTCAAAAGGATCGTTCACCTTCTTGTTGTGACCCAAGAAAAACCCCGACCCATTCATCCCCACTGGAGATGAACACGGAGGGTCCCACAAAGAATGAAAAGGAGCCCCGATCTCCCCTGCTGAGCTCCAGATGAGGGTCCCTTTCCTGCTCTTTCAGTAAACGAATTCCAGCGCTCCCCTCACATCCCAACAGGAGACACTCGAACCAGGACCGTCAGGAGGAACATCAGCGGTCTTGCCACCATTGCCCAAGACCCCCAAATACCTCGTTCACTCCAGGTGAAACTGAGTGCCCTGCACACCTTCGACTGTCAGGCCGAGGCTTGATGCCTGACACACCACCACGTGTGTCAGCCCTGGGATTTACCTCGAAGACAAGACACAGGTGCATGTGTCCACTCAACGGGGAGTCTTACACTGCTGCTGCAGCTCCGGAAGCCAGAGGCAGTGAATGTCCCCAGGCGATTCGATGCCTGACTCCCCTGTGGGGGCTCCATGGGTTCCCAAAATTTATGTCAGCGTGGGCGAAGAAAGCTCAGGAACCGGCTTCAGAATCATTCGAGGACTGATTACACAACGATGACGGTGAAACAATCCCCAAAGGGGCATGGCAACTGGCAGGGTGTCTGGCCTCTCCTGAAGCCACAGGGGCTGGTCCATGGGCTCCCCGTCGTCACTGGAGCAACCCCGCCGCAACTCGAAAAAAACCAAAACCTTCTCCCATGCAGGGGTGAGAAAACTGTTTGCGGTTGCGTTTCGAGGTAAATCACCCCTTCACTCTTGGACCTGGAATGGCTATTTTACACCCTTGCTGTGACCCAAGAAGTCCCCACCCCACCAGTCCCCACTCGAGAAGAACCCCGAAGTTATTGCCGCGAATCAAGGGAGGCCCCTTTTTTCCCTGCACAGCTCCAAATGAGGGTCCCTTTCCCTGTTCAGTCGGCAAAGGGTTCCCGGTGTTCCCTCGTCCAAAATTTATGTCAGCGTGGGCGAAGAAAGCTCAGATACCGGCTTCAGAAACATTCGAGGACTGATTACACAGCGATGTCTGTGCAACAATCACCAAAGGGGCATGGCAATTGGCAGGGGGTCTGGCCACTCCCGAGGCCACAGAGGTTGGTCCATGGGATCCCCGTCGTCACTCGAGTAACCCCGCCACAACTCGAAAGAAATCAAAACCTTCTCCCGTGCAGGGGTGAGAAAACTTGGTCGGCGGTTGCATTTCGAGGTAAATCACCCCTTCCCTCTTGGACCTGGAACGGCTATTTCACACCCTTGCTGTGACACAGGAATTCCCCACCCCACCCGTCCCCACTCGAGAAGAACCCCGAAGTTCCTGCTGCGAATCAAGGGGGGCCCCTTTTTTCGCTGCACAGCTCCAAATGAGGGTCCCTTTCCCTGGTCCGTCGGCAAAGGGTTCCCGGTGTTCCCTCGCATCTCACAAGTAGGTGCTCGCACCTTGAGTGTCGAGAGTGACATCAGGGAACGCGCCACCATTCCCCAAGACCCCCAAATGCCTCGTCCAATCCAGATGAAGCTGACTGCCCAGTACTGATTCAACTGTCACCCCGAGGCCCGACACCCGACACAACGTGAGTTAAATCACCCCTTCCCTCTTGGACCTGGAACGACTATTTTACACCCTTGCTGTGACCCAAGAAGTCCCCACCCCAACCGTCCCCACTCGAGAAGAACCCCGAAGTTACTGCCGCGTATCAAGGAAGGCCCCTTTTTTCCCTGCACAGCTCCAAATGAGGGTCCCTTTCCCTGGTCCTTCGGCAAAGGGTTCCCGGTGTTCCCTCGCATCCCAAGAGAAGGTGCTCGCAACTTGAGAGTCGAGGGTGACATCAGGGAACGGGCCACAATTCCTGAAGACCCCCAAATGCCTCGTCCAATCCAGATGAAGCTGACTGCCCTGTACTGATTCAACTGTCACCCCGAGGCCCGACACACGCCACAACGGCACATGTGACAGCCCTGGGAAGGACCTCGGGGGCAATCCACAGATCTCTGTAAGACCCCCAAATGCCTCGTCCAATCCAGATGAAGCTGACTGCCCTGTACTGATTCAACTGTCACCCCGAGGCCCGACACACGACACAACGGCACGTGTGACAGCCCTGGGTAGGACCTCGGGGGCAATCCACAGATCTCTGGGTCGGCTCGACATGGAGCCTGACACTGCTGCTGCAGCTGCTCAGACAAGTAGCCGTGCACGTGTTCAGTTGAGACGAGGCCTGTCTCCTCGGTGGGGGCCTCAGTGGTACCCCAAGACCTAGCTCTGAATGGTCGAGGAAAGATCAGGCTCCGGCCTCCTCACAAGTCAAGGACTGAGCACCCTCAGACGATTGGGGAGGAATCCCCAGAGGCGCCTGGCAACTGGCATGGAGACTGTCCACTTCTGAGCCCACAGGGGCGAGTCCCTGTTTCCACATCTTATCTCGAGAGGATCGCGACACAACGTGGGAAAAAACAAAAGATTCTCCCTTGCAAGTGGAGTGAGGACCTTATCCGCTGTAGTTTCTCGGGGAAAATCACCCCTTCTCCCTTGGACCTCAAAAGGATAGTTCACCTTCTTGCTGTGACCCAAGAACAACCCCGACCCATTCATCCCCACTCGAGATGAACACGGAGGGTCCCACCAAGAATGAAAAGTCCTCTCCTGAGGCCACAGGGGCGAGTCCCCGTGTCCACATCTTAACTCGAGAGGATCGCGCCACAACGTGGGAAAAAACCAAAGATTCTCCTTTGCAAACGGGGTGAGGACCTTATCCGATGTAGTGTCATGGGCGAAATCACCCCTTCTTCCTTGCACCTCAAAAGGATCGTTCACCTTCTTGTTGTGACCCAAGAAGAACCCGGACACATCCATCCCCACTCGAGATGAACACGGAGGGTCTCACCAAGAATGAAAATGAGCCCCGATCTCCCCTGCTGAGCTCCAGATGAGGGTCCCTTTCCCGCTCTTTCAGGAAACGATTTCCAGCGCTCCCCTCACATCCCAACAGGAGACACTCGCACCAGGACAGTCGGGAGGAGCATCGGCAGTCTTTCACCTCAAAAGGATCGTTCACCTTCTTGTTGTGACCCAAGAAGAACCCGGACACATCCATCCCCACTCGAGATGAACACGGAGGGTCTCACCAAGAATGAAAATGAGCCCCGATCTCCCCTGCTGAGCTCCAGATGAGGGTCCCTTTCCTGCTCTTTCAGGAAACGATTTCCAGCGCTCCCCTCACATCCCAACAGGAGACACTCGCACCAGGACCATCAGGAGGAGCATCAGCGGTCTTGCCACCATTGCCCAAGACCCCCAAATACCTCGTTCACTCCAGGTGAAATGAGTGCCCTGCACTCTATCGAATGTCAGGCCGAGGCTTGATGCCTGACACACCAAAACGTGTGTCAGCCCTGGGATATACCTCGAAGACAAGACACAGGTCCATGTGTCCACTCGACCTGGAGCCTTACACTGCTGCAGCTCCGGAGGCCAGCGGCAGTGAATGTCTCCAGGCGAGTCGAGGCCTGACTCCCCTGTGGGGGCTCCATGGGTTCCCAAAAATTTATGTCAGCGTGGACATAGCAAGCTCAGTTACCGGCTTCAGAACCATAAGAGGACTGAGTACACGGCGATGACTGTGCAACAGTCCCCAAAGGGGCATGTCAATTGGCAGGGGGTCTGGCCACTCCTGAGGCCACAGGGCTTTGTCCATGGGTTCCCCGGTGTCACTCGAGTAACCCCGCCACAACTGGAAAGAAACCAAAACCTTCTCCCGTGCAGGGGTCTGAAAACACTGTTTGCGGTTGCGTCTCGAGGTAAATCAGCCCTTCCCTCTTGGACCTGGAACGGCTATTTCACACCCTTGCTGTGACATACGAGGACTGAGTACACGGCGATGACTGTGCAACAATCCCCAAAGGGGCATGGCAATTGGCAGGGCGTCTGGCCACTCTTGAGGCCACAGGGCTTGGTCCATGGGTTCCCCGTCGTCACTCAAGTAACCCCACGGCAACTCGAAAGAAACCAAAACCTTCTCCCGTGCAGGGGTGAGAAAACTTGGTTGGCGGCTGCGTCTCCAGGTAAATCACTTCTGCCCTCTTGGACCTGGCTATTTCACACCCTTGTTGTGACACAGTAATTCCCCATCCCACCCGTCCCCACTCGAGAAGAACCCCGAAGATCCTGCCGCGAATCAAGGGGGGGCCCCTTTTTTCGCTGCACAGCTCCAAATGAGGTTCCCTTTCCCTGGTCCATCGGCAAAGGGTTCCCGGTGTTCCCTCGCATTCCAAGAGTAGGTGCTCGCACCTTGAGGGTCCGTGGTGACATCAGGGAACGGGACACCATTCTCCAAGACCCCCAAATGCCTCGTCCACTCCAGGTGAAACTGACTGCCCTGTACTTACTCAACTGTCACCCCGAGGCCCGACAACCGACACAATTTCACGTGTGACAGCCTTGGGTAAGACCTCGGGGGCAATCCACAGATCTCTGGGTCCGCTCGACATGGAGCCTGACACTGCTACTGCAGCTGCTCAGGCAAGTAGCCGTGCACGTGACCAAGTGAGACGAGGCCTGTCTCCTCGGTGGGGGCCTCAGGAGTAGCCCAAAACCTAGCTCAGGACGGTCGAGGTAAACTCAGGCTCTGGGCTCCTCAAATGTCGGGAACTGAGCACCCTGAGACGATATGGGAGGAATGCCCAGAGGCGCCTGGCAACTGGCATGGAGAATGTCCTCTCCTAAGGCCACAGGGGCGAGTCCCCGTGTCCACATCGTAACTCGAGAGGATCGCGCCACAACGTGGGAAAATCAAGTAGCCGTGCACGTGTCCAGGTGAGACGAGGCCTGTCTCCTCGGTGGGGGCCTCAGGAGTACCCCAAAACCTAGCTCAGGACGGTCGAGGAAAACTCAGGCTCCGGGCTCCTCACATGTCGGGAACTGAGCACCCTGAGACGATTTGGGAGGAATCCCCAGAGGCGCCTGGCAACTGGCATGGAGACTGTCCACTCCTGAGGCCACAGGGGCGAGTCCCCGTGTTCACATCGTAACTCGAGAGGATCGTGCCACAACGTGGGAAAAAAACAAAAGATTCTCCCTTGCAAGCGGGGTGAGTACCTTATCCGCTGTTGTGTCTTGGGGGAAATCACCCCTTCTCCCTTCGACTCAAGAGGATCGTTCACCTTCTTGCTGTGACCCAAGAAGATCCCCGACCCATCCATCCCCACTCGAGATGAACACGGA
>SJYG01001721.1:30371-49955 GCA_006410535.1 Litocranius walleri | reverse complement strand
ATTCTTGTTTACAGAGCTCCTCCCTCACCCCCGTCCCCTCAGGATGTCTCCTCACAGCCCACAGCAGTCCTCTGCCTGGGTCTGCTCTCCAGACACCACATTTCAGCACCCGGCCTTTGTCTGCAGCAGTGGACACCCTCTCAGGCTGGGTGGGCAGGGCTGGGATCAGCACCCTGTGTACAGGTCTCACTCTGTCCTGCTGCCACAGACTGTTGCCGTGTTCTCTTCCCACAGAGAATGAGGCTCCCCCTCTGTCCCAGCTGAGCTCACACCAGCCCTAGTAGATAAGAATAGTAGATAAGAAAACTTTCATTTGGTATCTTTCAGCTATGTCTTCTCACAACACCCATGGTTTGATGTCAAAGAATCCAAGATTAGAAAATTTAATCCAAAAAGCAAACATAGGAATATGTGAAAGAGCTCACCTTGGAAACAAACATTTAATGAAAGACCAGGAATATACGGGGGTATGTGAAAGACCTAGAAGATGTATATATGGACAAAAAGAAACCAAGACAGTTTCACACGATGTGGACATTACTGCCCAAAGAAATGAGCAATGTGAGTCAAACTGCGGAAAACACCCATTTCAGTTATCAACATCTGCAGAGAAATGTATCTCTTCAAGCAAAGGCTTAAATCATTTTTTGAAACATACACCTTCTCTGAAGGGAAATGTGGAAAATCTGGAAAGTCATCCAGTCTCCACTGCAAATACTCATGCAAACCACTCTGAGCACAGGCTTCGATTACACATACATTTAAGCAGGTCTGAAAACCAGAAATTTAAAAATGATGGGGAAAACTCACAATATAATCAGTTTGAGGGTCCTGTGAGCAAGGGGTCATTATTCTTCCACCAACAGACAGTTTCTCTCTGTTCCAAAATGTGTAATGTTGATAATAATGGAAGAGAGTTAATCCCACCATCATTGTTCAATACATATCATGATATGGTTAATACAGAACAACTTCTCACGTGTAACAACTTGAGTCAGGCGTTAAGGAAGAGCTCTACCCCCAATAATGTCAAGAATATTTACAATGGAGTGAGAAGCCATTCATGCAATGAAACTGGGTGTAAAACTGCACAAGACTCTAACCCTATGAAACATCAGAAACCTCAATCTTCAGAGAAAGATTCTAAAAATAGTACATGGAGGAATATATTTTATCAAACATCAGGTCTTCCACTAAATGAGAGTACACATACCAGAGAGAAGACTTACAATTGTGAATATGGTGATGTTTCTAATCAGTCTTCAAATCTCACTAAACAGCTGAGTATTAAGAATCTGCAGGAAAGTGACAAGTGTAAGAAATGTGAGAAAGCCTTTACTAAATTATCCAGTCTAAGTAGAAACAGGAAAATTCATTCAGGATGGAAACCTTTGAAATGTATAGAGTGTGGCAACACCTCTAATCAGAATTCAGAGCTTAGTCAGGATCAGCAAATCCACACTGGCAAGAATCCTTATGAATGTGGAGAAAGCGGAAAAGCATTTAGGTCTTACTCAAACCTTAGTCGACATCCACGAATTCACACTGGGGAGAAGCATTATAAATATACAAAGTGTGGCAAAGCCTTTAATCAGAAGTCACATCTTACTGAACACCAGAGAATCCATACTGGAGAGAAGCCTTATAAATGTAAAGAATGCGGAAAAGCCTTCAGTCACTACTCATCTCTTACTCGACACTGGAGAATTCATACTGGAGAGAAGCCTTATGAATGAAAAGAATGCGGGAAAGCCTTTAGTCGTTACTCAACTCTTAGTGAACACCAGAGAATTCATACTGGGGAGAGGCCTTATAAGTGTAAGGATTGTGGCAAAGACTTTAGCAAGCACTCAGGTCTTAGATACCATCAGAGAATTCATACTGGAGAGAAGCCTTATAAATGTAAGTATTGTGGCAAAGAATTTAACCAGTGCTCAGGTCTTACTTGCCATCAGAGAATTCATACTGGAGAGAAACCTTATAAATGTACAGAATGTGGGAAATTCTTTAGTCAGAATTCAAGTCTTACTCAACACCAGCGAATTCATACTGGGGAGAGGCCTTATAAATGTAAGGATTGTGGCAAAGAATTTAACCAGTGCTCAGGTCTTACTTGCCATCAGAGAATTCATACTGGAGAGAAAACATAAATGTACAGAATGTGGGAAATCCTTTAGTCAGAATTCAAGTCTTACTCAACACCAGCGAATTCATACTGGGGAGAGGCCTTATAGATGTAAGGATTGTGGCAAAGAATTTAACCAGTGCTGAGGTCTTACTTGCCATCAGAGAATTCATACTGGAGAGAAACCTTATAAATGTACAGAATGTGGGAAATCCTTTAGTCAGAATTCAAGTCTTACTCAACACCAGCGAATTCATACTGGGGAGAGGCCTTATAAATGTAAGGATTGTGGCAAAGAATTTAACCAGTGCTCAGGTCTTACTTGCCATCAGAGAATTCATACTGGAGAGAAACCTTATAAATGTACAGAATGTGGGAAATTCTTTAGTCAGAATTCAAGTCTTACTCAACACCAGCGAATTCATACTGGGGAGAGGCCTTATAAATGTAAGGATTGTGGCAAAGAATTTAACCAGTGCTCAGGTCTTACTTGCCATCAGAGAATTCATACTGGAGAGAAAACATAAATGTACAGAATGTGGGAAATCCTTTAGTCAGAATTCAAGTCTTACTCAACACCAGCGAATTCATACTGGGGAGAGGCCTTATAAATGTAAGGATTGTGGCAAAGACTTTAACCAGTGCTCAGGTCTTACTTGCCATCAGAGAATTCATACTGGAGAGAAACCTTATAAATGTACAGAATGTGGGAAATTCTTTAGTCAGAATTCAAGTCTTACTCAACACCAGCGAATTCATACTGGGGAGAGGCCTTATAAATGTAAGGATTGTGGCAAAGAATTTAACCAGTGCTCAGGTCTTACTTGCCATCAGAGAATTCATACTGGAGAGAAACCTTATAAATGTACAGAATGTGGGAAATTCTTTAGTCAGAATTCAAGTCTTACTCAACACCAGCGAATTCATACTGGGGAGAGGCCTTATAAATGTAAGGATTGTGGCAAAGAATTTAGCAGCCACTCAGGTCTTACTTGCCATCAGAGAATTCATACTGGAGAGAAGCCTTATAAATGTAAGGATTGTGGCAAAGCATTTAGACGGCATTCGTGTCTTATAAAACATCAAGTAATCCATACTGGAGAGAAATCATAAATGTAAAGAATGTGGAAAAGCCTTCAGTCACCACTCAAGTCTTATTAAACACCAGCGAATTCATACTGGAGAGAAACCTTAAAAATGTAAGGAAAGTGGCAAAGGCTTCTCACCTTATTAGACAGCAGAAAGCATGTACTGGAAAGAAACCCTAGTAATAAGTGATGGAAGAGGATTGTCCTAAACATACACTTCAGAAAATACAAGACCAGTTATTTAAGAAAGAGAAGCAATGACATAAAGAAAACGTAGAAAAGTATTTAATAAAAATGAAATCTAAATAAATACCAGAAATTGCACACTAGAAAAAGTGAAAGTCACTCAGTCGTGTCTAACACTTTGTAACCCCATGGACTGTGTCCATGCAATTCTTCAGACTGGAATACTGGAGTAGGAGGCAGATTCTTTACCTACTCAGCTATCAGGGAAGCCTGCACAATACAATGTGTTTCATCAATCCTGTTTTTTCAAGTTCCTCTTCAGGAGAAGTATTGTAGATAGTAATCCATAGTTAAAACAGATAGAAAATTGATATGTTAGTATGGATCACAGGATGAAGGTTGGTATTTAGAACTGTACCATTATTAGCAATATGTCTTTGTTTATATTGACATCATTTGTGCTTATTTGAAAACCAAAATAAATGTGATTCAACTCTCAAATTACTCCATGCTGCTATGCCTCATTTCTAGTGTGTATGCAAAGTTATGTTTTTGATGGTGGCTATCTCAAAGATGAGACAAGGCCTTCTATCTTAGGGAGAAATCACTTATATTCATTTTCCATTAGAAGATTAAGGACACAGTAATGGAACATGGACATCTAAATGGAGGTGTTAGTCATTCATGTCAAATATCCCTATAGGTCACCATGAGGTAAGTGTTCAGGGAGTAATTCCACATATTAAAGTAAGATGTACATATTCAATAGTTATGTCACTTGCTTTTTAAGTAAAATACAATGACAGTTCACTGAAATCTTGGTGTATCTTTATAATATCAACAGAAGTCATGAGTATTAGCTGACATGTTTCAAATAAAGACATCTCTGATCCCCTAGAAATGTATGGAAACCCCTCCCAGAAAGTCATGTAATTAGTGTCTGTCTTGTTTCGTAAACAATTAATCTCCATTTTGTAACCATAGGAATCACAGTTCTCAGATCATTGTATCAGAGGAATGAATATCGTTGTTTATGCTTTTAATCTGTATTTTATTCAGTTACACAATGGGTTGGAAAAGGTTTCATTCTGACTGTGTGATATGACATGTTAATAAAACTGGATGGTTTCTTGTGATGAAGTTGGTGTGTAATAAAGTGTCAACCTACCAATTTAAGGTTTAAGGGAAAATACCTAAAAATAAACTCTTTGTTAGCACAGAGGGATGACATCTGTAACAATTAGTTTCCATACTGCCTTTAAGCCTCAACTAATTGGATATTTCCCATCATTTCTCCATTGTACTTCTCCCCCCTCTCTGTAACTGCAGGGACACGGTGATTGTTCTAAGAAGGACCACACAGAGTATTCTTGAGAGTTTACCTGAACTACTGCATGCTGTTGCTGCCTCAGCATCTGTCTGGGGAGCAGGCAGCCTGCAGGTCCTTGAACTCACACCAGCCAGTCCTGTGAACACCTGCACCAGATGACCACCCACCTTGAGACCAGCAGTCTTGCTGAAGCCCAGGGTCTACTGTACATTCCCCCCCTTCAGTGACACCCTCAGAGCTCACCAGTTTCCTGCTCCTGTTGGTTTGAATGGACTGATCCAGACTCAGCTGGGGAGCCCACAGCACTTCACCCAAGGTCTCTTAGAAAGGCCTGAACCCCAAGTATTGGAGTTTTCTCTGCTTGGTCCTAACCTTGACCTAAGAAATTCCTGCCCTAGAACCTGCTCCCCTGAGAGGTCTCAGGTGTGCTGAGTGTGAGAGTTGAAGCTCAGGGCTCCTGAGTGTGGATCTTGGGGGAGAAGCATCAAAATAAACAGGGAACTTGTTGAAGACTCATTTCATGGCCCCTCTTCAGACCTGCAGATTCATAACTTCTTAGAGTGGGAACCTGACCTCGAGGGGCTCATATTCACTGAAATGGTTCAGAAAGAACCTTTTAAGTGGTTTCAACCCGGTTTCCTTTCAAGATCACCTGACCAGTGTTAAACGATAACCTCCCCACAGAGTTCTGTCTTGGTCCTGTGGGAGCATCAGTGTAGTGTGTAGGAAGTGGTCCAGGGGACTCTAAGGGGAGCCCTGGGTTAAGGATGTGGCTCCTGGTCCATCTGTGAGAGCTGAGGCCTGGCTTCAACCTGAGGAGAGGCTGCAGGGTTCGTCTAGCTGGATTTGACCCGGGAAAGGCAGTCAGCTCACATCATCTGTGTGAGCAGAGGGTTAGGAGCTCTCTCTGAGGAGAGAACAAGCAAGAAATAAGCTCACAGGCTGGTCTCCATGTAAGAAGTGATTGTTCCTGAATCTCTCCTGAGACAGGCCAGGAAAGGTGGGTCTTTTCAGCTTTTCAAGGTCCTTCTGTCTGTATGTGAAGTAGTTGCAGGTTAAAGAGCTGTGCAGATGCCTTTGAAGGCATTTTTAATATGCAGAGATGTGTTTGCTACATAACATCCTTAGAGGAGACAGAGCAGGAGGTAGAAGAGGAGGAAATGGCAGTTCTGTCCTGGGTCTGGGGCTGTGTCTGCTTTTCTCCCTAAAATGCTAGAACTGAGGGAACCTGCAAACCTTTAGTTCTCTGCTTCTGGCTCTTTAGATCACTTCTCCCTCGTGTCACAGAACCTTGTCTCCCTTCCTGTATCCTGGCTTTCTATAGAGCATGATGAATTCTCAATCTGAGTGAGTGACGTTCAACTGGTGAAAATATTCCCTTTGTGAGAGATCAACATGGGGAGGCATAGATTCTGAGATTCTCATTGGCATGTGTTTCAGTCTTGGGACTTTAGAGAAGTAGGGGAAATTAGGGATGAATTTACATATATATGCAACTTGAGACATTTAGAACAGGATTAAGAAATTGTCCTTATGAATAGAATTACCTCAGTGGTCCAGAATTCCACAGGAAGTTTGGAGAATAGAAGGAGAAAAGCGTGAGAGACCTTTCTCTATATTGGTAGGAAGGACTCACTCTTAAGTGTAGTGTTAGGATACAGAACATGGAAGTTATATAAGAAGTGAATTTTATATAAAACTGATTTTTTCAGGATTCAGATCACTGCTAACATTTATCCCACTACACCTCACGTTCCCTGGTTCAGGTGCTTCTGCGATATTGTGATTGTGAACTCTGATGTTCCTGCTTTTTGCCTTTAATAAGGATTTTTGAAAGATTTAGTGAGGGATGTGTATAAGCTGCCAAAATTAATATAGCAAACTGTGCCTTCTTAGTTTCATTTGCTTTGGAAAATGAACACTCACCTGTGTTTAGTAAGGTTCTTGCATTTTGGGAATGGAGGGTTTCATCACTCAAGCCCAGGTCTGATCATTTCCGTTAGTAATATAGTCTGCATTCATTTTCCAGACATAATTCTTATCACATCTTTGTATTTTCTACAATATTTACATGAATGTTATTACTTGTGCATGTTTAACTGTTAAATCTAAAATACAGTGCAACACAAATGATAGAGATTTTCAAAGAAATAAAAGAATCAGAATCAAGAGCTCTGATTTTTGTCATTATGTGTTTTTGCACCCTAGTGTATTTTAAAAATACAGAATATTGTCACAAATAAATTATAAGATTTAAGCAAAGAAATCTATTCCCGATTTTATAAACATGAATAATTTTTCTCCCAACTAGTGTATGCTTGTGTCCATGAAAATGTTAAGAGTATATGACATTGTTTCTGTTTTTGATATTTTTGCCAGGTACCTCCACTGGTAAAACATCTGTTAGAATGATCTCTGCGTTCAGTTCAATTCAGTCGCTCAGTCAGGTCTCTGTCTTGACTTAATTCTTTTTACATAAAATCGAGCTCAGATCCATTTAAGTAAATCCCCAGCTCTACATTTTCTGAATATTTGATCAAATAGACCAAACAATTTTGAACAGCAATATTTTTAAATCTAAAATTATTTATGTGGCTCATTCAAGATTACAAAGTAAAAAACTGTTAGAAAGTTATATATTTCAGAAATGGTCAAAAGGATTGCTGCCAGACCTCCATATTCTTTATCGTTTAGGCACCTGGGAGGATGTTACTCAATGTAAGCAGGACGTAAAAAAAGATATATAGTAGTTTTGATGTTAGCAACACTAGAGTTAATTGCTTCTCTTTTGCTGTAAATCACTGTACTCCCTTTACTTGTTATAAGTTGCTATATCTTTGCTATGTAAGAATGTAACTTTATTTAGTGTTTTCTGAGAGTGACACCAGACCTTGGGAAGATCAACACAAATAAGTCTTCTGGTTGATAAACCCTTATCGGAAAAAGGCTTTAAAATGTTAATTGGCCCTGTTTGGCAGGAAGATGATGTAAATCACCTAAGACTTGTGTATACAATTAGATATGCAGAGAGAAAAGCCTGGTTTTGATAAGAGTCTGGGCTGCTAACGCTGCATAATTTTGTATTACCCATTGATCTCTATGTACAATCAAAAAGGTATAAAAGGCCTTCTGAATAATAGAGGCCGAAGCTAGTCGCTGGACTGGTTTCCCCTGTGTCTTTCTCTCTTTCCTCTCCTCTTCACTCTAATTTCAGGCTGAATTCCCATCTGGACGGCGGCGGGGGTGGAGGGCTTGCCAAGTCTACGTACTTGTCCCAGCTTTCAAGCCCCACGCGAAAGGGAGCCCAAGGTGGGGCACCCTTGGAGATTCAAGCAGGCGCCGGTGGCCCCACGTATATGGTGCAAGTCTCTTGTCCAGAGATTTTCTTGGCCTTCCCCCCAAGCCACGTTATTCAGCCTTCTTTCTCCACTTAATTTTCCCACTACACTATTTCTTCCTAATCTAATCTTATATTTCAATAGAAATAAATAAACAAATCTTTCCTCGCCAACACCGTCTACGCTTCGAATTCTCTGGACCCACCGGGGCTGGACCCTGGCAAATGGCCATTCTGATCGGAGTCAGGTGATACCTTCATTGTAGTTTTGATTTTAATTTCTGTAAGTTTTCGTATGGAGAAGGCAATGGCAACCCACTCCAGTAATCTTGCCTGGAGAATCCCAGGGACGGGGGAGCCTGGTGGGCTGCCGTCTATGGGGTCGCACACAGTCAGACAGGTGTCAAGTGATTTAGCAACAGCAGCAGGAAGTTTCAGTGCTAACGAAATCTTTTCATGTGATTACTTTGAAAGAGTGTGAGTAAAAGTTACTTCTCAAGGTTGGCTTCTTGACCAATTGCCAGGTTTTGAATTATTTTTCCGGGATCTACCTAAGGTGATTCGTTGTCGACAGGTTTTTTCCCTTGCATTCCTGAAGGCCTGGGATATTACGTGCCCATCTTCACAGGGTTTAAATTGCTGCTACCCAAAGTGGCCACAAGGTGGCAATATTTCCTCATGCCTCACTATTATTTTTATATTCTATTAGAGTAGACGTGATTTCCGATGTGTGTGTGTGTGTGTGTCTGTGTATGTTTGGTTTTCAGGAACTTCATTCAGTTGTACATAGACGTATATCTATTAGACACATACCTAGTATTACATTGAGAAAAACTGTACTTTGGAAAAATACATGCTTTTAGAGGTTCTAAAATATTTTCTTGAGTTTGCTAATCAGAGACTGCCAATGCAACAAATAGTTCACAATTGCTTTCTTCTTGATTTTCACTAGGGGTTAATTTTTTAAAGATTAAAAATTATGGACTCAAGATCTACTAAAGTGACAAGGAAAATGTTTCAGTGTGTATGTCAAGTCGGATATGTATTGTCAGTGAGAGAAGATATAAAGACTGGAAATATTTTGTGGTAAAAAACTAATGATAATTCTATTCTCTAGTCAGTCATTTATAAATGGGGGAAAGTAGAACAAATTGATAAATTCTTGGCCTTGACAGGCCTTTTGGGAATTTAGTCTAATTTAGACTCCTGAGGAATTACAGCAGAGTCAGTGTAGAAGAAGTCTATGTGGTCAGCACATCAAACTTATTTTTTTTTTAATTAGTCTTGGCCTAGTTTAATGAAAATAGAGGCAACTTGAGAAAAAAATATGTTTCACTAAATATTAAATTCCGGTTTTGTTAATTAAGGTCTATGTTTAGTAAGAAAGTCTTATGACAGGGTTCCTTGTGTTTATGTTATACTGCTGCTGAGAGTTAACTGAATTAGTAAGGAGCTCTCTAAGTTTATTTCTAAAACTTATCTCAGTAATCAGTCTTTGGATAAGGGTCAGGATCTCCATGGTCTGCAACCAGGAGATTAATACCAGGCTACAGTTATTTAACAAACTAACTCAGAGCACCTGGGACATACTGACTATGCTTAAAGCAGGTTCTCAGATTCCTGCCTATGGTGCTACTGATACTGCTAGTGAAGGACCTAGGCTACTCCATTTTGTTAACAGAAAAACTCCATTTTGTAAGATTCCAGGAAAAGAGCCTTTGAAAATCCAAGAGCCTTTGGAAATCCCCTGACCTCACCCCACCACCCTCGAGCCAATCAGACCCCAGACCAGAGGTAATGGGAACCAATCAAAACCCAATACCTAACCCTTCCACAGAAGGTAACCAATTAGACATCTCCCAACCCGGAAACTCCCACTTTTCAAACTGCTCACGCTAGAATACCCTAGATAAGCAATGTAACCCAGAGCTCAGGGCTCCTCCCTATAGCTGCTGCGTGGGTATCGGTGGGAGCCCCAGCTCGAGCTTGGTAATAACTCTCTTGCTTTTGCATTGGATATTGGCTCCCTGGTGATGACTGGGAGATTTTGCGACTTGGGTATAACATTTGGGGGCTCATCCAGGATCTCCCACTGGCTCCACAGGAAGACCGATCCGGAGAGTCATCTGCAGCCGGTAAGCATTTTTCTGTCTTTCTTTTCGTTTCTGACAGGGCTTGGTTTCTGAGACTGGTATACGACTCAGGTGGACACGTCAACGAGCCACCGTGGGGGTCATTACAGAGTGCCCCTGTTCTTTGTAGAAGATAGCGGGTCGCTCCTGCTGACCGGCCAGAGGCCATCGTCGTTCGGTTTTACCTCCGGAGGTGTATTTCTCCTGTCTCTCTGTCTGTCTGTGTGGCTGTTCGTATTGTCTGTGTTAATTTATTAACATCTGACTGGTCCCAGGACGATGGGGCAACACCATTCTAGCCCCACACCTCTATCCTTGGATACTGATAATTTTAAGGAGGTCAAGATGTGTGCTCATGACCTCAGTGTAGAAATTAAAAGGAGTAAATTAATCACTTTTTGCAACGCAGAATGGCCGACCTTCCATGTAGGCTGGCCCTCAGAAGGCACCTTTGACTTGGGAACTGTACACCGAGTCTGAGATGTCATCTTCTAACCGCGGATCAGACACACTGACCAAGCCCCCCTCCTTGAGTAAAACCTTTTTTGCCTCAACAGGGATTTTCTACCCCTCAGGTGTTGGCGACACGTGTAGGAAAGAATCCGAAGAATCCCAAGGAACTTGAACCAATGGTGCTGCTACACCCCATCTTGCAGGGGGGAATTGTTATGGGAAGCACACTGATTGAAACCACCCTCCCTGGCCAGGCACCACAGTAACCATTTGCATGAGTTGTTTTATGACAGGAGATCTTGATAAGGAATACGGAACTGATAAGCCTCCACCAACCGGAAGAGTTCGGGAAAGGTCTAAAGGAGACACCGCTTATACATTGTGAGCCACGTGGCAGAGCAGTTCTCCTGGGTTTCCTTATCCTGCTGCTCTCCACCTGGGTGCGATTTCCCAATAAAATCTCTTGCTTTGTCAGCACATGTGTCTCCTCGGACAATTCATTTCCGAGTGTTAGACAAGAGCCCAGTTTCGGGCCCTGGAAGAGGTCCCTCTTCCTGCAACAAATGGTGACTCTGGTGGGACTCTTCTTCGCCGAGACTGACATCCTGACCACTCGGGGTACTCAGCGGCCAGCTTGCCTGCCAATGGACCAGACCCAGCGGCCGAACTGGGACCCTTTTGTCCCTGGTCTCATCCTGACACAGACAACTGGCCAGAGTGTTCTGACCGGTAAGGAACAAGAGACTTTATTGATCTCTCTCCCCTTCCCCCTCTCTTTCCTCTCCTTAACCCTTTCTATCCTTCCCTATTTTTCTAGTCCCCCTGTCCTGGATGCAGGAATCTGGTGGAAGGGCCCTCAGCCTGAGCTGAGGACTAGAGACTGATCACCTCCTCTTGGCAGAGAACTCGAATTCTGATTCTGATTTCTAGTAGGGCCGAGTTCCAGTCCTTCCTTCTCTAGAGGCCCAGGGAAAAGTCCCATAATGCCTGGTGATCTGTAGGTGGCAGAAGACGTCTGTAAGGCCACCACTTTTTGCCCCCTCTCCCTCTTCCTCCCCCTTCTTTTTCAACCTGGCTTCCTTTCCTCCCTTGAAATCTTTGATATTAGTACTTAGATCTGAAGTTCTGTGTCTCTATAGGAGGTTTTCTGAGAGACTATATTCTTGTATTTAAGGGCTTCCCTGGTGGAGCCGAGGTTAAAGCGTCTGCTGGCAATGCAGGAGACCTGGGTTCATTCCCTGGGTTGAGAAGATTCCCTGGAGATGGAAATGGCAACCCACTCCAGTATTTTGCCTAGAGAATCCCATGGATGGAGAGGCTTGGTGGGCTACAGTCCATGGGTCGCAAACAGTCTGATGTGACTGAGCAATTTCACTTTCACTTTGATGAGGACTGCCAGGTTTATATGTGTATTTTAACTCTGTGTTCTGTATTGTGATTTTTTTATGGCCATTTTGCTTTGTCTGGCCACCATGTAGTTTAGACCTGCCGCCATTTCATTAGAACTTGATTTTTTTCCCTGTGCCTTGAGACCAGGGCTCTCAGGAACACTTATCTAGACCATCTCTAACTCCTGACACTGAGGAGAAAAAAAAAAAAAACTTGAAGCTAGATCTTGCACTGTGTCTGTCTAAATATGTCTTGGTATATCTCTGTCTCTGGGTAATATTTTTGAGGTTAATTTGTATATGAGCTCTGTTTATTTGGCTTAAAAAAGGTAAGCGCTTACAAATCAAGTAATTCTAAATTAAACAGTAAATTCCAGGTTCATGTGAACTGGGAAACGTTCAATGTTAAATACCTGATAATAATGTTTGTTTGTTGACCTATCTAATATAGACATGTCTTAGAGTAATTAACATTAAGTAGAATATTTTCATTGTACCTAGGTTTAATATAAGTTAAATATTATATCTGTTACAAGTTTGTCAACAAAGAAATTACCTCAAGTGAAGAAACTTCTAAAAAATGTAAATGAGATATAAGCTTTTATATCTCTAGCTAACTTTGGGGTGCTTCAGAAGGCCCCTAGAACATCCCAGAGATATTAAACTTTTTATTTGGTTGGTTAAATTACATGGAAAAGATTATCAAATGAGTAATAAATCTGCTCATGTTATAATGTATGGTAAAATAACTAATACAGATATCCTAGAATTTTATATGGAGTTGATAACATTCTGATATGTGCTGGTATTTTAATGGAAAACCTGATGACCTCACAAAAGTTAACAAAAGAACTGAATGAACCAGTGAATATGCTTATAACTTTTATGGTTTCTATCTGAAAAATTATGGGTTTGAATCTTATGTTTTCAGGGAGTAGGAAAATCTTCCTCTCAAACTAATGACAACAATACTTTGGTAAAATTAAATGTTATAAACAAAACAATTATATTTTCTGATTCGTCTAAAAATTGGAAGTTCTTACGTTTCCAGTAAGTTTATCAAATGAGTTAGGAAGGTTATCTCACAGATACAAAAATCTCAAATTTTTGAGACATTAAAAAGGGAAGAATTCACCTAGATTTGTTAGACAAAATCTGTGATAAGCCTTTGGTGAGTTTCCCAGCCCTGTTTTATTTTAAAAGTTCAGTCTGAGACTCTAGAAATGTTTCAGCAAAATAAAAATCCTATAATCAATTATGGTTATAAAAATCATCAGACCAAAATCAGTGAGAACAGACCTATTTTGCAAACAAACTAGCCTTAAATTGGTTATATTTAATAAAAATAATGGTAACTTTAGAGAGAAAAAGATATTTCAAAATGTTAAATACCAGTGTGTTAATGGAGGTCTGCACCTAGTAAGACTCATCTCTTAGATAGTTCTTGGCTGTTGTGTGATGTTAATGTAAAATTTAATTGAATTCTTGAAGAACACCCGAAGTTTGTTTCTGAAGCTTATCTCAGTAATCTATCTTTGGATGAAGATCAGATGTCTCATGACCTGCAACCAGGACTGGAAAAAGACCTAATTTAAGAGACTGTCTCCAACATGGATGGAAAGACTTTTTTATCAGGAGAAACTACACCAGGATGAGAAGACGACAACATCAGAGATAGACAGCTTCCCCAAGATGCTAGACCTGATTCGTATGATCATTTGTTTTCTTGACTTCTTCGACCTTTGCATATAAGTCAAATGCTTTTCCGTCATAGGCCTGATCCTATGTTAGTTTTAAAAATCAATCCAGTTGTTGGGTTTGTGGCCAATTACCTGTGTCTAGTTCTGGGTTACCTTGGTAAATTTCTCTACTACCAGACTCTAACTGGTTGGCCCTGAAAAAATTTACTTAAAAAGTTATAGTCATATTCTGGTCACTGTGATATTACTAGATAGGATCCCCTCACTGGGCCAATTAATAATGCCTGCTCTGACTCTGGCTATAAATTTGAGATTTTTTTCCTATTACCCAAGCTCAATCAAAACAAGAAAAATTTTCCGCAAAGGAGGGGAAAATCTCCCACAGTTATGTGATGGATTTATATAGATAATACCAGGCTACAGTAATTTAGGTTTAAAGTCTCCTCTGTGTTAAAAAATAAATAAATAAATAAATAAATCATACTAAAGATAATCAGTCTAGTAACACTAGAAAACTGGGCTATGTGCTTTATAGATGGTGCCAACATGTAATTTCCCTGGAAGATAAAGATTCTACAGGGCAGACTAAGTCAGATGACCTGAAGATATACTGGGCTACATCTAATGGAAGTTGTTAACATAAGTCTTAACTTGTGACTTTACTAAACTGCTGGCTATGTTATTTGTATTTCACCTGTTTTCCAAAATTGCTGTTTCTTACACTGTCAAATATGTGTGTGAGGCCTCTAATAGAATAATATATAGTCCCATGAGATCGATGATGGTAACAGTGTAACTCTAGATATGGCAAGAAGCAACAAGAGGGAATATTTTTCTGGACCAAGAATGTAGTAAGACAGGTGGTCCAGAGAATTTTGGATACTGTTTTATGGCCTAATCCAGTAACAGCATATTGAGTGGCCTGTCAACAGAATCTTTGCCAAACCTGAGAATGGACATTCTCAGCACCATGGGATAAAATGGTCATGAAATGCCCCCCTCAAACTCATGGTCAAGTTTATGAGCAAAAAGGGGCTCTGCCAACTGGAGACTGACACTCACCATCTACATCTACGAAGAGTAAATCATGGCCGCTGCAACTGCTGACTTTCAACGCCCCTGAAAGGAGTTCAGGGTGAAAATCAGGAATAAGGCACTCTGTGCTCTCAGAAAAACTGGGAAAAACAGGCCTTCAGATAGTTAGATCTTTTCAAGAGAAGATTTTATGAGTCCCAATTCTTGCATCTTCTCGTACCTAGAGAAACACTGACGTCATTAATGGTGAAATCTGCTTTGGCTATTAAGGAAAAGTTTACAATTAAAAGTCAAAATAAAGTCGCTATGGTTCAGATATCCTGGGAAATATCTAGGTGACGCTATGGGTGTACTTTCAGATTAGACCTTGTGTTGCTAAACACTTGAGTTTTCTGAGTTGTGTCAGGCTTGGATGCCACCATTTTCTAAACAATGTCTGCTGGAAGCTAGTAACCTTACTTTTGATAAAACTAGGCTAAAAGTATCCCTGAAGTGCCAGGTCCAGACTTGGTTTCAGGCCTATTCTTCTAAAAAGAAATGAGATTTATTTTGTCGTAACAATGTCTTTGAGCCCCCACCCAGGTGGAGGATGGTAGCTTCAGACTGAACACAAGATTCCTGGAGCACAGCTCTGTTGCCTCACCACCAACCAATCAGAAGGGGTCATAAACCCTGCAACCCTCACCCCAAATGTTGCCTTCTGTTTCTGGGGACCAGAGATGACCATCCTGTTAGGTCTCTTGTTTGGCCCTCGTCTATTTCATCTCTGAGAGGGACCAACTAAATTGCTGTTACTACAAGGGTACAAGCTGGTTTCAGATATGGAAAACCCCAACTTAGATCAGGTAGAGAGAGACTTCTGCTCTGCTAGGCAGGCCTACACCCATGCACAGCAGGAAGAAGTTACAGAAGAAAGAGACCTCCGCCCCAATTCCCAAAAAGTATCTTGAGTATGAAGTCTTTCAGGGGGCCTATGTTCTGCGTTAGGAGAAAAATGTTTTTATGTGAATCACTTGGGGGTAGTCAGGGAGTCTATGGCCAAGATAAGAGAAGGGTGAGTCAGAAAAAAAGAAAAAAAAGTCTCAAAATTGGTTTGAATCCTGGTTCAGCTCATCCCCTTGGTTTACAACTCTCATATCTTCCTTGGTGGAGCCCCTGATTATCTTGTTACTAATGCTCACCTTCAGGCCATGCTTACTAAACAAATTGGTGGTCTTCATTAAAAGTCGCATCAACACGGTGCAGCTCATGGTTCTCAGATCCCAATATGTGGCCCTACCAGCGGTCCCCTTAGCAGGAGACAATAGAGAGCTGACCCCAGAGCCATGATTGGGTCTGTCCTGGATCCTAGAGAAGGGGGGAATGAAGGACTTAGGCTACTCCATTTTGTTAACAGAAAAACTCCATTTTGTAAGGTTCCAGGAAAAGAGCCTTTGAAAATCCAAGAGCCTTTAGAAATCCCCTGACCTCACCCCACCACCCTCGAGCCAATCAGACCCTAGACCAGAATCTCCTAACTTGATGTTCAGGAACTCGGGTCTACCTAGGTAATGGGAACCAATCAGAAACCAACACATAACCCTTCCACAGGAGGTAACCACTTAGACGTCTCCCAACCCGGAAACTCCCACTTTTCAAATTTCTCATGCCAGAATACCCTATATAAGCAATGTAACCCAGAACTCAGGGCTCCTCCCTATAGCCACTGCCTGGGTATCGGTGGGAGCCCCAGCTTGAGCTTGGTAATAAAAACTAACTTGCTTTTGCATCGGGTATCGGCTCCCTGGTGGTGACTGGGAGATTTCGTGACTTAGGCATAACACTAGCTGCATTATTTCCTCTTCTGCCTACTTTGCACAATTACTTCTTGCATTGCCAAAGGTGTCACTGAATCTCTGATAAAATGCTGATATACTATCAGTGAGAGCAACGGTGAAACTCTAGCTATGGGAAGAAGCAACAAGAGGGAGTGTTTTCCCAGACCATAGAGGCTTGTGAGACAGGTGATTGAGCATCTCTTGGCTCCTGTTTTTTTGGGTTAGTCCCATAACAGCACACTGAGTGGACCATCAGTAAAATCTTTGCCAGATCTAGGAATGAGCATTCCTAGCACCATGGGAGGAAATAGACATGAAGCGCCACCAAAACCATGGTCAGATTGCCATGAAGGGGCTGTGCCAACTGAAAAGCGGCACTTGCCATCTGCCTCTGCTGAGACTCAGTCAGGACCTGCTCCATTGGCTGACCTTCAGCAGGCCTGAAAGGCACTGAGCGGGGAGATCAGGAACAGGGCATCCGTGCTCTGGGGAAGCTGGCAGAACAGGCCTTCAGACAGTCAGATGCTCTCAGTAAAGATTCTTACGAGCCCAGATTCTTGCCTCTTCTCATGCCTAGAGGAGCACTAGAGTCAGTAACAGTGACAACTGGTCTAATATGTGAATACGTCAGAGGCTGGAACTTAGACAAAACTGGGCAACTGGCTACTAGGATACCGGTCTCCTTAAATTGCCAGGTCTTGACTGGGAATCCAGCTTATTCTCCTGGGAAAAAGTTCTGATTGACTTTTTACAGTACTGTTCAGGTTGTCACTCCTCCAACGACTTGAAACTGAGTCTGTCACACCTATGTCAGTCCCTCTGAGCTAATACAAAAGACATCAAAAGTATGTAAGACCACAGCAAAAGGCTCCCTGCCTTTGGAGAGGGTATCATCAGTGCTGACTCTATCTGGACAGGATCAAAATTGCTAAAAATTGTAACCTGGTTCTTACTCCTGCTACAGCTCCTGCTCAAAATAATTTGTGATCATTAATCACAGATCTTTGGCCCCTGACTTTTTAAATCCACTTGTTCTGTATGTCTCTTTCAGATTATGATGGTTTCACATCAAGATAATGGTTCCAGCTACTCTTCAGAACAGATCCCTTGGGGATAACAACAGAGGTCACCCTGGGGCCCCTGAATGAGCCAGAACAATAGCTCCATGACGCCAGCTAGGTAGGGTCTATGAGCCCCATGCCAGCCTGAAGAAGATACAGAAAACACACCTTCAGCCTTCAGCCTCCCAGTAAAGATTTTTGGGGTTCATGTCTCAGCAGGATTTGATATAGAAGATAGAGGCGCCTCTGGGCTGGACAGCTGGTATTTCTCAAGTGGAGTGAAATTAAAGCTTTGTTCTCAGTCACACACTCCAAGGACAAATGTAGTGGCAGAAGCTGAAGTCTGAGAGAGTAAAGAGATAAGAGGCCCACTCCTGAGGTCAAAGAAGACTTCTCTGTACAAAGGCAGGAAGCCTCCTTGATGGCCGGAAAGGGAGGGGGCCCCATCCTATAATAACCATGGACATGCACCCACAGGCCTCTGTGGGGGGATCAATCTTACCAAACGTCATGCCCACATCTTGGGGAGGGTGCACGGACCAGTCAGGTGTGAAAAAAGAGAGAAGGTAATTGCTCAAAGGTAACCAAAGACCCGGAAGGACAGTTCTCAATGAGGGATTTACATCAGCTCTTCCTGGGCTTCTCCGCAGGACACACACACTTCTCTCGGTTCTTTATCTCTGAGCTGCTTCTCTCTTAAACACCCTGTGTTTCTCTGTGCTCTCTGAGATGTTATGCTGTGTCGATAATAATGGACTTTAATATGTATGTGTGTATGCTTCTTGCCTCCTGAAAATATTCTTAGGTTCAAACCAGGGAACGACCGAGGGTCACGTTGCTTCTACACTCTGGCCACGGGCGGTCTCGTGGCTGGCAGTCCTGCTGTTCATCCAGGCACCCTGGTTCAGCTCCGGGCAGGAGCCGAGATCTCTCTCCAGGCCCGCTCACTGCTGTCTCCCCGGGATCACAGTCGTATGTTTGTCACCATGGCTGGAAAAGGTGCTATTTCGTCTCACACTGTGGTAGAGTAAGATCGCCCTGTGTATCTGTACTGCATCTTTTCTGTCTGTCATCTCTCCTTCTAAGCATAGGTTGCTTCGCTGTCTTGGTTATTGAACCTAGAGCTGCCGATATCCCTGGGGTGTGGCTGTCTTCTAAAATATTCCTTTTTCTCCAGCTCTCTCTCTGTAGGCATGGAGCCCAATCACTGAAAATTTATACACATCTATAATTTTTTTATTTATTTTTTATTGCTGGATAATAGCTCTGAAATTTTATGTCAGTTTCTGACTAAGCTCATGCCAGCTGTAATTATAACTTATTTGGAGTTGAACTGATTTATGATGTACGGGCCTTAGTGTGCAGCAGATTCAGGCCCTAGTGTGGAACCAGGCCTTAGCCTTGACTAGAGTCAGGCCTAATTGAGGACCAGACTCAGGCCTAATTGTGAACTAGAGTCAGACATAATGTGGACCAGTCAGCCCTTAAAGTGGACGAGAGTCAGGTCTTAAGTGGTTTAGGGTCAGGCCTGAGAGCGGACCAGAACCACGCCTTAGTATGGACCTGAGTCTGGCTTGAGTGTGTCCAAGAGTCAGGCCTTGGTTTAGACCAGAGTGAGGCCTATGTGAATAATAGTCATGCATCAGGAAGACTGAGTTCCATACTCAAGCCTGACTATGGTGCACACTCGGGTGTGACTTGGTGCACACTTAGCCCTGACTTTGGACCAGGCTAAGGCCTCACTCTGGTCCACAATCAGGACTGACTCTGCTGCACACTCAGGCAGACTCTGGTCTACATAGGCCAGACTCTGGAACTCACTGAGGCCTGACTTGGTCCATACTAAGGCCTGGATCTGGTTCTCACTATGGCCTGGTCTGGTCCTGAGTTAGGCCTGACTCTGGTCCACACTCAGGCCTGATTATGGTCACA
>SJYG01001721.1:0-13914 GCA_006410535.1 Litocranius walleri | reverse complement strand
TGAGCGACTGAACACAGCAACAAAATGATGACTGGGGATGAGAGGCCAGCCACACGCCCCTGAGCCAGTCTGCAGGGAGCTCCCAAGTACAAAGTGTCTTTCCCCAGGGTGGCCAGGCCACTGTGCTGTCTGGTTATTGCTTATAGGCACCTTAGTAACTGTTGTTAAAGAATAGATACATTGTTTCCCAGATGCAATTGCAGAGACCAAGCCCTATACAGGGGAGAAGCAGGTTAGTAGGAGGGCTACTGGGTGGGTTCCGCAGAAAGTTGCAGGCGTAGGCCTAGACAGAAACAGATTGGCCAAAGTCCACACTTTGATGTCAGCGGTGACAGCAACAAGGGAGGAGCCATCAGCGAATGTTTACGACTTTTTGTTCCCCTCAATTTTTTCTTTTCAGTTAACTAGGTAAGCGCCTCACCCTGGTCAAAGCGCTACATTCATTCATTCACCTACCCATTCATTCATTCACCAAAAAAGTATGCCTGGCATAGTGCCAGGAGCTGGGGCTGTGGGCATCAGTGTGGATGAGACTGGGAGGTCTGTTTTTCAGTCTGGCAATCAGGAGATATGGAGTAGGAAATTACAAGTGTGATTTCTGTTACCAAGGAGACACACAGGGTGCTGTGCAGAGACAGGGCAGCCTGGGGCTGGAGAAAGGCTGCCCTAGAGGACATGCCATGAAGGTTGTGGCCTAAAGAATGGGTGAGACCGGGAAGAGCGTTCCAGGCGGGGGAAGCAGTAAGTGGGAGATGGGACAAAACTGGATGCTCTCAGGAGTTAATTCGCCTGCAGGCTCAGAAGATGATGCTTGGGAGGTGGCCGGGGTGGGCGTGTGCAGGGAGGGCAGGGTTCAAGATCTGGGGCTGGATCCTAAGGGCAGTGAGGGGAGTGTTGTGGTCAGGTCTGCATTTTTGAGATCATCGCAGAGGCTGCTTTGCAGAGAATGGAGGGAAAGGGCAAGGCTGGAGGCCGGGAAACCCATTTGGAGACTGCCAGAGCTGCCCCAGGAGAGACCACAGTGGTCTAAACACCCGCTGCTGCCCCCCAACCCTACCCCACACTCCCATCACGCTGCCCAGAGTGTGTGGTGCAGCAAGAAGGGGGTCTGGCCCTAGAGGTCTCCCAGAGCCCCCTGTCCTGTGGGCGTGGACCTTCCTCTTCTCCTGCTTTCATGAAATAACTAGTGGGTCTCCAGGAACTTTGATCTAACAGAGGAGAAAGGCGAAGTTTCCAAAAAGTTCTGAAACAAGCTAGAAAATGGGGATGCAGTTTCAAGGTGCCCCTGGCCATGGGGGGTGTATCAGGGAAGGCTTTCCAGAGGAGGCGGCATTTGAACTGCTTCCTCGGGCCACAGTGAATGGAATGGAAGGCTACCAAGGAGCTAAGCTTTGGAAAGAGGACAGTAAGGAGATACCGACTCACTGGGAAAGACCCTGATGCTGGGAGGGATTGGGGGTGGGAGGAGAAGGGACGACAGAGGATGAGATGGCTGGATGGCATCACCCACTCAATGGGCATGGGTTTGGGTAAACTCCAGGAGTTGGTGATGGATAGGAGAGCCTGGCGTGCTGCAGTCCATGGGGTCGCAGAGTCAGACACGACTGGGACTGAACTGAACTGAAAGAGGTATAGTCTGGCAGGGGGCAAAGTTTAATGAGTAACCAGTGCTGACTGAACCCCACTGCCAGAGGGCGGCGCTGGGAGTCTAGGACCCGGGGGATGGGGTGCCCAGGCCTGTCTCCACTCACTGACAAGCCTCAGAAAGGCTCCCTCTCCCCGCAGGCCTCCTGTTGGGGGAGTTAGTGATGGGCAGATGTAAACAGAGGAACAAGTTTCTGGAAAATATTCAGGAAATAAGCTGAGGGAGGATCCAACTTCAGGGAGGTGGGCCTGGCTGCTCGATCTCCTTAAAATCTTGGAGTGCTTGTGTTCAAGGGGGATTAGTAACCACCTAATTCAACAGCCCTGGTTTACAGGAAGAAAGACTGAAGGGTAACGTGAGCGTCCGCCATGTGCCTGGCACTTACATGCCACCCTCGTGGCCGTCACACCAGCTGCAAGGGGCAGCCCCATCCCCACCACAGACCTGGGAAGGCTGAGGCTCAGTGACCACTTGGGGAATTAGGGCCTGTAAGCGGGCAGCAGCCTCCTGATTACTCAAGACTCTGGCTTCAATCCCATACTGCCACTTGATTTGGCAGAAACGGCCTTCCTGGGAAAACCCCTGGGGACGAGGATGGGACTGTTGGGCAGTGGCCTGAGGCCCTGGGAGCTGGTTGGGGCTGGACGCTGGCCACGCCAACATACTGATTACCTTTCACCTTTGCCCAGCACTTGACAGTTGGTGAGGTCCTTCCGCCCACCCCCTTCACCACCTGCCCGTGATCCCATGGCCAACAGGTGGCCAAACCAGGGCTGAAACCCAGGCCCGTGTTCCTCAGCCCAGACCCCTATCTCCTAGCTCCCAGCGCTGCCCCTGGGGCCCCGGACCAGGTCCCCAGTAGTCCCTGGCTGGAGACGTCCCCAGCCTCCTGACCATGCTCCCTGAGTGTGAGGAGTGGCCCCTGACCCAGAAGACAGACCCTCCTCTTCCCCAGGCTCCTCCTCACCAGCTCCTCCCCTCCTTGGCAGGCAGGAGTCGGGTTACAGGGTAAACACCACCGCTGTGTCAATATTTAGCTTGCCTGGAACTGGAGCCTGCCTCCCACGCGCCACCCCCAGGTGTGCGAGCCTGCCCAGAGCTGGTCACCGAAGGCAAGGCGGAGGGCTGAGATGTAGCTTCAGCCTGCGGCCCTCTGCAAGAGGTGCTTAGTTTTCCTGTCTGTAAAATGGCGTGGCTGGAACAGACTGATTCAAGGGGCCCTTTTCAGCTGTGATATGCAGGATTCCAAGCATGATGCTCTGGTTCAGAGCACGGGTGTGGAGTTGGCCAGACCAGGGTTTCCATCTCAGCTCTGCGTTTCCTCCCTGTGGGGCTGTGGGAGGTCAGCCCCTTTGAGCTTCAGTTTCCCCAGTCTGGGAGCTGCTAACGGACATGTTTTGGAGGATCACTGGTGAGGATTAACAAGATGACACATTGATGCGCAGAGTTTGGGGCACAAGATAAGAAGTGAGTGGGGCGTCCCTGGTGGCTCAGACAGTAAAGAATCTGCCTGCAGTGCTGGACACCCGGCTTCAGTCCCTGGGTCGGGAAGATCCCCTGGAGGAGGGCATGGCAACCCACTCCAGTATTCTTGCCTGGAGAATCCCCGTGGACAGAGGAGCCTGGCGGGCTACAGTCCATGGGGTCACAAAGAGTCGGACACAATGGAGCGACTAACGCACATAAGCACAAGAAGTGAGTAAGTGGTGGTGGTGTTATTCCAAATAAACATTTGATAACCCTCTGGATCCAGGCACTGGGTTGCGTCACTTGGGAACAAGAACCAAGGGTGGGAACTGTAACCTCAAACCCTAGTACTTGGGCTGGGGGAACCCAGGAGTTGAAAAAGTCCCTGGATTAACACCACACACACACACACACACACACAGAGGAGTTGAAAAAGCCCCTGGGTTAACACCACACACACACACACACACACATCCAGGTCTAGGACTGACCTCAGCGATCTGTGGCGTGAGAGGGGCGAGGGAGGAGGCAGAGGGGAGGATGGATGCATTTCCGAAGCGGTTAGTTCACAGGAGCTTTGTGTCCAGTACAGAGAGGGGCCATCGTTGCCTCCGGCCCTGGAGAGGAGGGGGCGTGGGGCAGGGCAGGCAGGGAGGGGGCAGCTGCCAGCTGGCAGAAGTGGGCTGGGTCCAACCTGGCTCCCTCGCTTTTTGCACTGTCACTTGGGACAGCATGTCACCTCTCTGAGCTTCGTTTTCCTCGTCTGTTAGTATGGAGGTGGTGGGGCCTGTTTTGAACTCCAGTTGAAACAGCTGTATCAGATGCTGTTTCGGAAGAACCCAGCTCGCTCCTGGCATATCCGGGGGCTCAGCCTGTCTTACCTGCCTCTTTTATGGCCACAAGAGCTACTTGCTGGTCCTGCTTATTAGGGTGCTTCTTGAGGGCATGAGTGTGCGCTTTTTAAAATCGTGGCAGAGGGACTTTCCTGGTGCTCCTGTGGTTAAGAATCCGCCTGCTGGTGCCGGGGCCGTGGACTTGACCCCCGACTGGGGAGCTGAGATCCCACCTGCCACAGAGCAGCTAAGCCTGTGGGCCACAACCACTGAGTCCGTGCTCTGGAGCCCCTGGGCCACAACAAGAGAAGCCCCTGCAGTGAGAAGCCCCTGCCCACTGCAACTAGAGAAAGCCCACGCACCACACCGAAGACCCAGTACAGCCATGAGTATAAAGTTACAAAGTTCTGGCATAATTTACACCAGATTGTACAGCTCAGTTTTCACAGATGTACATACACACCTACATAACCACCACCTAGAGGAAAATATAGAACCTTCCTGCCACCCCCAGAGAGTTCCCATGTGCCCCCCTTCCCATGGGAAGTTCCAATGTCGATCACCCTGCTACAGGGGGCCGCTGGCCTATCTTCTTCTGCTCTGTTTTGCCTGGTTCTGAACTCTGCGTGAATTCACACATATGTACGCCTGGGTCTGGTTTCCTTCAGCTTCCGTCAGCACTGAATGTTTGTAGCTCGTCTGAACTGTTGCCAGGGTTCATGCCTCTGTGGGCTGTTACATGCCGCTGGGTGGATGGACATGTGCACGTCCGTGGATGATGTCTGAGTTGATTCCAGGTTGGGCGGCGGTGACATTCCCGTGCTTGTCTCTCGGGCGGGTCATAGGAGTGGAACCGCCCGGCTGGAGGGTCGCTGTGTGCTTCCTAGAAACTGCCACACATTCTCCGAGGAGGGCTCTGTTCACTTCTTTGCCAGGGGCCCACAGCCTAACCTAGAGTACCTGCTTGATGAATGTCTTTTTAAAGAAAGAAGAAATTTGAGTCCTTGCTTTGTCTTAAGGCTTCAGACCTATGCCGATGGCCTGAGGACCTGACTGCTCCGGGCAAGGGCTCTGCCCAGATCCTGAGCTTTGTCTAGGAGCCCCTCAGTCCTCAGGGCAGGACGGGAGTCTGGGCCTGGGGACCCCGGGCCATGAGGCTCTATCACTGATTGGCTGTGGGACCTACCACTGATTGTCCCTTTCCTCCCTGGTCCTCAGTTTCTGCTTCTCCCAAACATGGTGTGGATGGAAGGTTTCTGCGGCTCCCTGGTTTCCGGTGGGCTCCCCTTGTCTGGGAGCATCTGCTCCCAGTTGCTCTATGCTTCTCCACCTCCGGGCTTGCTCTGGTGCCCCTGTGTCCTGAATCTCCAAGGAAGGACCCTTAAGGAAAGTGGGTTGTCTCTTCCTTCTTGGCACCCTCTCTAAATACCTCCTTGTGACCCAGTCCTCTCTGGATGAGCTTTCCCCCCCGCCAGAGGGGCCCCTGGTGGTGGGAGCCCCACCCGTGGAGGCTCTGCAAAGGTAACAAGGCCAACCTGGATCTGAATCCTGCCGCCGCCAGTTCCTGCGACCTTGGGCAAATGGCCGCATCCTCTTCTGCAGGATGGTAAGGCTGAAGCGAGGTCCTGCCTCATGGTGGGGGTGGCAGAACCCCCGCCTGTGAGAAGCTGCCTTCTAGGAGGAGCCACAGATTTTAAACAGGAAACCAGTCAACCAGAGAGAGCCCATCAGAGAGAGGAGAGAAAAGGAACACGGGGATGAGGCTGTGAGCTGGGAAACAGGAAACTCTAGATTGCCGGGGAAGGATGAGGACTGGGGGAGGCCAGGCAGAGATGCAGGGAGAGGAGAGAATTCCAAACAGGACAGCCAGTGCAAAGGGCCTGAGACAGAGATGGGATTGGGCACATTATGGGTGGCCAGAAGGCTGATGCACGGAGGGAGCAAGGGGGAAGCGGGTAGGAAGAGGTGGGTGTGGAGAGGCCAGGTCCTACAGCGCCTTGTCAGGCCCGGTGGGGTGGGGGAGGGAGGGTGTTTGGCATTTACTTTTTTAAATTAATTTATTTATTTTTGGTTGCACTGGGCGGGGCTTTCTCTAGCTGTGGCCAGCAGGGCCTAGCCGCTCTTCAGTGTGTTGCGTGGGCTTCTCATTGCCGTGGCTTCTTTTGTCCCGAGCACAGTCTCTAGAGCCTTTAGGCTTTCGTAGTTGCGGCCTGCGGGCTCAGTGGGGCACACAGGGGTTAGTTGCCGCGGCCTGTGGAATCTTCCTGGAGCAGGGATCAAGCGTGTGTCCCCTGCGTCAGCAGGCGGGCTCCTGTCCAGTATGCCACCAGGGGAGCCCGGCATTTCATTTTTCAGAGCGATGGCAAACTGCCGCAGGGCTCCGGACGGGAGGGCACGCATCTGGCTTTAGGAGGCCCTGGCTGCAGTGTGGGGAGATGGCCTGGAGGGGGCAGGAGCGAGGCAGGGAGGCAGCGCCCAGTGGGAGCCCCTTTCACCTGTCCTGTGGGCAAAGGGGGCTTCTGTCACGCCAGGACGTGGGCTTTGAGCAGCTACTTCAGAGGGGAGAGAGGTGATAGGGCCATCCCAGGTGCTAAAGCTGTTCCTGGCAGCCGAGCCTGGTGGGCAGAGAACTGACTCTTGGAGCCAGAGAGACTGGTCTTAAGACCTGCCTTTGAACTCAGCCTTCCAGAGTGAGCTTCGGGTCCTCCCAGAGGGACTCCTTTCCCAGCATCCAGGCCCTGGGGACCTGGGGACCTGGAGCAAGAAGGGCCCCTCCGCACCCCCTGCCGAGAAGTGAGGCGGAGGAAGTGGCGGCCTCCCGGGCCCCAGGCCTCCCCCGCCGCAGGCTGCGGCTCCACTGGCCCGGCTCCAGGCCATCCTGGGTCTTTGTGGGTCCCGGGTGTCCAGGGCTGGTCTGAGGCAGGAGGCAGCTGTGCGAGAAAGCGGTCCTTCACCTTCCTCTGCCCCTGAGTGGGTGGCTACCGGGGCTTCCCCGGGGGGTGGGGAGGGAAGCCACAGGGAGGGCGGGGCCTGGGAGTTCACGGTCTCATGAGAGCCCCGTGCAAGTGGGGACTTAGGTGTCATCTAGAGCGGCCGCTTCACGGGGAGACAAAGGCTCAGGAAGGGAAAGAACAGTCTTGTGGAACCTGACTGCTTCCCCTTCTTCGGGAGTCCTTTGCTGCCAGCAAAAGTTAAGAAGTTAATACGAGGTCTTTCTGTATATCCTCCCTTAAGCATCAGCTCTGGCTTGAGCTGGTGTCTTTGAGGAAAAAGGGATCTGGAAGTTGAAACCCTGGAAAACAAAGGGCCTGTATCTGGGAGAGGAACGGGATTAGAATGGAGGCGTTTAGCGGGGAGAGGAAGGGAACTCAGAAGGCTGAAAAAAGTTGACATTCAAGCTGAATCAGCATTTGTTGAATGCATTTTCTGTGCCAGGTATGGGGGTATCTCTGCCCACCCCCTACAAGGAACTCCCAGGCCTGTGGGAGAGACAGACAAGTCAACTGGCAACAACTGAGAAGCTACAGCCTTTAAAGGCTGGATGACTGATCTGGCTCAGGGTGGTGATTATTTTGAGCTGGGTCTTGAAGGATGAGTAGGAGTTCGCCAGCCAAGCAGAGCCAGAATTTAAATCTAAAGAGTCTGTCTTGGCTTGGCCCCACTACCCTGTGAGCCTTAGGAGATGTGATTCCTCGGGCCCTGGGCCGCTGAGTGGACCCTGGGCAACTGTCCAGCCATTTCTCATCCAACCCCTGCTCCTGTCCTCTCAGACTCTGCTGCCTCCCACTTCTACCAGGGTGGTGGGTGGTTGACCAGCCTTGAGTGGAGAGTCTCTGCCCTCTCTTGATGGCAGCACTTCAGTCCTGAGAAGGATGCACAGATTCCTCCGCCAGTGCACCTGGGGCTGCAGGGAAGGCACAAAGAGACGGTGAAGGATTTCCTCTTTCATTTTGCAGCTCTCCTCACTTGCCTGCACCAACCCCCACCCCCAGCAACTTGAGATGTACTTTGCATAACGCACTTCCTCAGATCTTTCCAACAACCCTGGCAATTAGAGGTTGGTTGTCACCATTTTAAGCCTGCAAAACACCTGACCTGCCTCTTGAGAAATCTGTATACAGGTCAGGAAGCAACAGTTAGAACTCATGGAACAACAGACTAGTTCCAGATAGGAAAGGAGTATGTTAAGGCTGTATATTGTCACCTTCCTTATTTAATTTATATGCAGAGTACATCATGAGAAACTCTGGGCTGGATGAAGTACAAGCTGGAATCAAGATTGCCAGGAGAAATACCAATAACCTCAGATATGCAGAAGACACCACACTTATGGCAGAAAGCGAAGAAGACCTAAAGAGCCTCTTGATAAAAGTGAAAGAGGAGAGTGAAAAAGTTGGCTTAAAGCTCAACATTCAGAAAACTAAGATCATGGCATCCAGTCCCGTCACTTCATGGGAAATAGATGGGGAAACAGTGGAAACAGTGGCACTTTTTATTTTGTTGGGCTCCAAAATCACTGCAGATGGTGACTGCAGCCATGAAATTAAAAGACACTTACTCTTTGGAAGAAAAGCTATGACCAATCTAGACAGCATATTAAAAAGCAGAGATGTTACTTTGCCAACAAAGGTCCATCTAGTCAAGGTTATGGTTTTTCCAGTGGTCAGGTATGGATGTGAGAGTTGGACTATAAAGAAAGCTGAGTGCTGAAGAATTGATGCTTTTGAATTATGGTGTTGGAGAAGACTCTTGAGAGTCCCTTGGACTGCAAGGAGATTGAACCAATCAATCCTAAAGGAAATTAGTCCTGAATATTCACTGGAAAGACTGTTATTGAAGCTGAAACTCCAATCCTTTGGCTACCTGATGTGAAAAGCTGACTCACTGAAAAAGACCCTGATGCTGGGAAAGATGAAGGGTGGGAGGAGAAGGAGATGACAGAGGATGAGATGGTTGGAGGGCATCACTGACTTAGTGGACATGAGTTTGCGTGAACTCCGGAACTCAGTGATGGACAGGGAGACCTGGCGTGCTGCATGGGGTCCATGGAGTCGGACACCACTGAGCGATGGAACTGAACTGACTGAACTGTCGCCATTTTAAGCCTGCAGAAGGCAACAGAGAGAGGTTGAGCTGCATGTCCAGGGGCGCACGGCTAAGCAGATGCTCTAGAATTTGCTCCTCAGTTGGTCTGACTCCAAGGCCTGTGCTCACATTTCTAAGCCGTGAGGAAGCAGAGCAGTCGCGATAGGCTGGGTCTTCCTGGTGACCGGTGCCCCGACCTCCGCCCACGCAGCCTCTGGGCTTCTCATCAGGGCCCCAGGGCTTCTGCAGGTGGGCGGGAACAGTGTGGCCCCGCTGTATTGGTGGCAGCCCTTCTCAAGCCCAGGTGTGTGTGGGAGTCCTCAGGGGCCCCGGTGACAGATGCACGCTTCATCGCCGTTGTCAATCGCACTCTGATTGCGTCTGTGTGGAGCAGGGTACAGATAGGAAGTTACGCTTCCAGTGGGCTTCCTGATTCTGATGCTGGTGGGTGATCGACCACACTTGGGCAACCCTGACTTACTGCACGTCCGCTCTGGAGCTGGCGCTGTTGTGGGCCTTTTGTTTTGTCATTTCAGCCATCAGAACGTTACTTGGTGGGGGAAGTTGGTACAAAAGAAACTGGGGAGTCTTGAGACTTCGACCAGTCATAATGAGGACATTTGTAACCAACATGTCAGACGTATTTCATCTTCAGATTAATTGGCTGAGGAAACTAAGGCTCAGAGAGGTTCGGGGACTTAGAACCCACATCCCTCAGCTGCTGATGCCTGTGTTCTCAGCCCTGCAGGTGGCCTCTTTTGCACATTCCCAAACACAGGTTCTTAGAGGAAGATTGGTGGTGGTGGTAACTACCATTTTTTGAGCAACTCCTCTGTGCCAGGCAGAGTATAGAATGGTGAGCACACAGAAGTGGTCTTGGGTGATTGCACAGATTTCTGATTTTGAGCAGAATACTGTGTGATCTTATGTCTGAAGAGCTCATCCCAGGCAGGGGTTGTGGGGAGAGCAGTGGCGGGGAAGATATCTCTCAGGAAAAAACAATTGAGGAGAAATCTGAAGGGTGAGTTACGTATTAGCCATGGGAAAAAATAGAAAAGTGCTCTAGGCTAAGAGAATGGCATGTGCAAAGGTCCTGAGGTCGGTGGCCTCAGCGTAGCCAGAGTAGAAAGTAAAAGTGGCCCAAGGTGAAGCAGAGGGGTTTGCCAGGGCCTTGGCCCCATGGGGCTGTGTGGACCAGGTGGGCAACTTGGACTTCATCCCAACAGCAGTGGACATGGAAAGCCACGAGAGTGTGTGTATTTACAAATCAATAAACTTTATAGGCTTTATTTTCTTCTACAATGAAAGATTCCACTTAAGCCTCTGAAGGAAGAAAAGGCAGATGTCTCTAACTCGCAGGGTGGAGGGTCTGGATGGGGCGCCAGCAGGGAGATGGCAGGACCCGAATCGCCTTTTATTAGACTCACTCTGGCTGCTGAGTGGAGATGGGCTGGGGGAGAGGGCAGGAGTGGAGGTGGGAGATGGCGGCCCTGCCCGAGGGAGTGGAAGGGAGAGGCAGCCAGATGCGCTGGGGGGCAGAGCCGATCACTTTGATGAGTGAGAATGGAGCCCAGGGGGTGTGTGAGCTGCTCTGGGTCAGAGTCACACAGCTTGTTGGCGGGCCTTCCCGCGGAGCTCTGACTCAGGGCTGAGCTTCCGGGCAGCTCTTTTGCAGTCTTCCTTTCAGGCCTTCTCATGCCTGCACCCGCTCCCAACTCCCCAAGTGTGGGGCCTGCTGACTTCAGGGCGGGGGGCTTCATGGCACAGATCTGTCTTTGAAGCATCTACCAGGGGGAGGGTGGTGCTGAGCCCCCGGATTCTTTCCTTCTGACCTCTGCCCTCTGCCCCCTGCCTGGCCATCCCCTGGCTTTGAAGGAATCTGCAGAAGTGGGGCTGGGATGGGGACTGGAGCCGCTGTGCTTACATGACCCCTGCTTGGGCAGGAGTGGGGGCCCTTCCAAGGATCTGAGGAGACGCCCTGCTGTGGAAAGAAAGCAAAGACCAGAGCCTAGGCCTCTGCCAGTGGGCACCCCCAGATGGAGGAGACGCCCCGCACCCACACCTCTTGAGCTGGAAACAGCTGGCTGCCATTTAGGGTTTTTCTCCTCTCCCTCCCAGCCCCGCATTAACTCCCTGGCACGTGCCACCTCTGAGATGTTCAGCGAAATGAATCTCTCGCCCTGCAGGCCTCCCCGCCCTCCAGCTCTAAACCATGCGGTTCTAAGAGCTGTGGCGCTCCTGCATGAACCGCATCCCCCTTGTGTGGGAGCCCCCACTTTCCTCTCTGCGGCTCAGGCTCCCCTCTCTTCTCTCCGGGTTCCAGAGCCCACTCTCCTCTCGGTGAGAGGAATCGCCCCTGGACCTTGGTTCTGGGTGTGATCTCTCTCTGGGGCCCGGGTCCCCTGCCCTCCCAGGGATGGTACACACACATGCGTGCGTGCACACACGCGTGCACAGGGCTGGGTCCTTCTCACCCTGACACAGTGTGTGCATGCTTAGTTGCTTCCATCATATCGACTTTGTGGCCCCACAGACGGTAGCCCGCCAGGCTCCTCTGTCCACAGGATTCTCCAGGCAAGAGTACCGGCGTGGGTCGCTATACCCTCTTCCAGGGTATATTCCTGACCCAGGGATCAAACCCGCATCTCATGCATCTCCTACATTGCAGGCAGATTCCTTATTGCTGAGCCACAGTAGGTACACAAGTAAGTACTGACACATAGTAGGTACTCAAGAAATGTATTCTCTTTCTCCTGCCACCCCCTCTCCCACCCGCCTCAACCTTGTGACCCCTTCTGAGTCCCCCTCCTCCACTTGGGTGTTTTTACTTAGGGGGCCACATGCTGTGTGACACCCGGGCCTGGGAAGCAGCTATTATTAACTCAGGACACTGGGACAGGGAGAATGCTCAGTGCTACCAGCTCAGCCCCCTGTCCTGACATCCTGTTGAGTCGGGATGAGGCAAGTTTGGGACAAGACAGAGGAAGTCCCCTTCCCACCGCCAGGAGCTCGGCTGTGGACATCGTTGCACTGGCAGGACACGGGCAGCAGCTTTGGAAGCGAGCTGGGGGGTTGGCGTAAGAGCCACTGGTGGCTTCTTGGGGAAAGAAGCCAGGATCTCCCCGGGCCTGGAGGACAGTGTCTGGACTCCTGGTGCGAGTGCAGTGCTTTGGGCCACCTGTTCTCCCCGTCCTTGTGCCTGTCTGCTCAGCGGAGCAGGAGGCAGGAGCCACCACTGGTGAACGCTGACTCTGAGCTGGGTCCTGTGGCAAACGGCCGTTGCGTGTCATCAAAGTCAGTCCAAAGAGATGGGTTCTGAGACCTGCCTCGTGGTCCAGTGGTCAAGACTCTGCACTTCCACTGCAGGGGATGTGGGTTCCATCCCTGGTTGAGGAACTAAGATCCCACGTGTTGCACAGCCACCCTCCCTCCCCACCATAAAAAAGAGAGAGAGAGGTCCAAGGGTGTCGCCATTTAACAGACGAGGAAACAGGTTTGGTGAGGCAGGGTGACTCGGCCAAAGCCACACAGCTTAGAGCCGTGACTCCAGAGCCAGGAGTATTTTGCAGGCTCCTCTGGAGCATCTTAACTTCTGGGCTGGGACGGGGTGGGCTTGTGGCTCAGAAAAGCCATCAAGCGGTGGAGAGAGAGCCAAGCAGCATGAGAGGAAGACGGCTCTGGAACCCTGACCCAGGATCTCTCTGGAGGGAAGCGGGTGGTCCCCTCAGGGAGGGACCAGGCAGCCGGAAGCAAGTTTCAAGCTGGATGAGGAGCTGGCACTGTTCTGTCCTCTGGGCACTTAATGCCCTTTAGTTGTGCCTGTGGCTTCTCTGCCCTGGAGGGGAAGCCCTGGAGGGCAGAGACCCTGCCTCTTGGCCCACCTGCTCTGGGCAGACGAAAGATGAGTTGGGGGTGGGATGCAACCCCACAGTGCTGGAAGAGGGGAGCAATCGGGATGGGGAACAGCCCTCCTGGGCTAGAGGGACAGTCCTGGAGCCAGTGTGTGGCTCACAGGGCCACTAGGGACGGGTCTATTAAGTGTGAACGCCAGCTAATGGCGACATAGAGTCCAGTACATAAAAACTGCACTTTGCAAGCAATTGCAAGACCCATCTGTTGTGTCCTGTGTTTTTTCAAGAGCAGAAGCTGGAACAAAATGTCAGGGAGCATCTCTGCCAGTGATCTATGATCCCTCCAGACTGAAGAGGGTTTTTTTTTCCTTCTTTGGTGATCTGAGAGTTTTCTTACTGTCCCCAAATGCCAATGAGTCAGCCATAAAGCTCATTCAGGAAAGTCCAGAGGAATCTTTCTCCTCCGTCAAGTTCCATCTGGGCAGGGCCAGGTGACACCCGGTGACACACTCGAGGTTGGGTGAGGAAAACCAGGCACACTCCACCAGCCACTTGTCCCTGCCACCCCCGCCTGCGTTTGTCACTTGTTCCCAGGGCACAGCACCGGCAGGCAGATCAGTGACCCCGGGGCTCTTCCAGCCTGACTCAGCGCAGCCGTGGCCCTCTCTGGGGGAATGTGAGTCAGTTCTTCAACCCTGGAATGTTTCTCTGTGTGGAAAGAAGGGGAAAGGAAGGGAGTGGGGATAGCCCCACTTGGGGCTCCTTTCTCAGGCCCTGGAGGAAGGGGTTCCAGGCAACTGTTGGAGAGGGCAGTTGGACCCAGTTAAGTCAGTAAACTGTGCTAAGCTCAGCAAGTAGAAGGTCCCTCTCCTTTCCTCTGCGACCCCCACAGCACCCTCAGTTCAGCTCAGTGGCTCAGTCGTGTCCTACTCTTTGCAACCCCATGGACTGCATGCCAGGCCTCCCTGTCCATCACCAACTCCCGGAGTTTACTCAAACTCATGTTCATCGAGTCGGTGATGCCATCCAACCA
>SJYG01001720.1:29586-53594 GCA_006410535.1 Litocranius walleri | reverse complement strand
AAGCAGAGACATTACTTTGCCGACTAAGGTCCATCTAGTCAAGGCTATGGTTTTTCCTGTGGTCATGTATGGATGTGAGAGTTGGACTGTGAAGAAGGCTGAGCGCTGAAGAACTGATGCTTTTGAACTGTGGTGTTGAAGAAGACTCTTGAAAGTCCCTTGGACTGCAAGGAGATCCAACCAGTCCATTCTGAAGGAGATCAGCCCTGGGATTTCTTTGAAAGGAATGATGCTAAAGCTGAAACTCCAGTACTTTGGCCACCTCATGCGAAGAGTTGACTCATTGGAAAAGAGTCTGATGCTGGGAGGGATTTGGTGCAGGAGGAGAAGGGGACGACCGAGGATGAGATGGCTGGATGGCATCACAGACTCGATGGATGTGAATCTGAGTGAACTCCAGGAGTTGGTGATGGACAGGGAGGCCTGGCGTGCTGCGATTCATGGGGTCGCAGAGAGTCAGACACGACTGAGCGACTGAACTGAGCTGATGTAATATGAAGACTAAACTGCTAGCCATGGCTCTTACAGGAAACGGAAGCGATTTTGAATGTAGCCTGTGTGTTTACTAAGAAAGAAAGTGAATGTTGCTCAGTCGTTTCCAGCTCTTTGTGACTGCAGGCCTTCTCCGGGGCATCTTTCCAACCCAGGGATTGAACCCAGGTCTCCCACATTGCAGGTGGGTTCTTTACCAGCTGAGCCACTGGTTTCCAAATTTTCTATGGTAAAGCGCATATTAATTTTCAATGAGACAATGTTTAAAATAGTATCTATTTAATTTATTAAGTCAACATCAGATTCTGAAATTAAGAGGTTGGGATTGAAACTAAAATTCAGTTACAGTGAGAGAATGCCACACACATAGTTATTTCTAAACACAGAGCCCAAGTTTTTTTGTCATTTGTGTCTAATGATGGAATCAGGTTGAAAGCAGGAGAGTAAGTGTGTTGGACAACGCAGGGACCAATCACTCAGAGAGCTAGGGCAGGATTGGTCTGTACACCCCTAATCTGCTCAGTACTGAATGGGTGTGTCCACGTTGCACGGTGGGTACCACTGGCTCCCAGGACTGAGTGATAGGCCGACAGTCCCAGGGGCCAGTGTGGCATTTTGGGGGGTTAGAGGTATGGCACAGTCTGCCTGAGGAGTATGATGCCCCCTGATCCGTGTAATGGGTAGACTTGGTCCTTTGACTGTAACTTCTTAGTGGTTGAGAGAAGTCAAACAATATAGAAAGACGTGAGTAAAAGAAACAGATACTTAGCATCACTGTTCAAGCTCTAAAGCACTAATTCATAAAGCACAAAGGAAGGGACGTATCAGCATTTTTTTCTTAAAACAAAGTTCAGTTTGCAGTGTTTAAGGTGCTCAAGGATATTTTCTCATTTAAAAACAAAGCAATGTCTGAATGGGATCTAAAGTTTAGAAATACTAACGTTTTTCCTCTAAGCTGACCACAAAGGACAGCCTCAATTTAGTGGGATGGGTTGCCCCTTTCTCTACCATCTCACCCTTATGCTTAGTCCATTCTCTGGTCAAATTACACAATCTATTACTTTGCACATGCCCTGTGGGCTCCCATCTCTGAGATCTGACTCACTTTTCTTTTTTGCCCTTCCATCTGCATGACTAAATACTTCTTGTTAATCAAGGTACCAAAAGAGACATTTCGGAAACTACATCTGACTTTTGCAAGTGACTCTCATGTCATCCTGTATGCCATGTCCTCAGAAGCATCAAGACCTCTCTCGAACTGCTTGCCAACATCTCCTTGGTGTCAAGGAGATCCTCTTGTCTACTTAGATCTAAGTTACTCAAGAGTAGAGTCTGTCCCTGATTTACATTTGTATTATTGGAGAAAGGGCTGTCCTCACCCAAGGATTTCCCCAATGAGCAGCATTGAGAAATGATTAGGTTAACACTGAGGTCAGCAGGCTCGCTGGTTAAGTCAGGTCTCCCATGATCAGACACTGAATTTCACAGAAACATAACAGTACAAAACAGTTTAAACACACGTATTTGGGGAAGGCACTTTTGGTTATGATGTAGGGCGTATGTTTGGGCTGTGAGCAAAGAAGTTCCACTGATATCTTGTAATCATGCCTCTCTATGTTTAAAGGCTTCCCTGGTGGCTCAGATAGTAAAGAATTTACCTGCAATGCAGGAGACCTGGGTTCTATTCCTGGGACAGGAAAGATCCCCTGGAGAAGGGAATGGCTACCCACTCCAGTATTCTTGGGCTCCCCAGGTGGCTCAGTGGTAAAGAATCCACCTGCCAAGCAGAAGACGCAAGAGACATGGGTTCGATCCCTGGATTGGGATGATATCTTGGAGAAGGGAATGGATACCTACTCCAGTATTCTTGCCTAGAGTATCCCATGGACAGAGGAGTCTGGGGGTCTATAGTCCAGAGGGTCACAAAGAGTCAGACACAACTGAGGATCTGACACTTTCACTTTTCACTTTCTCTGTGCTTGAAATAAGAGAACAATTGGAAAATGATTGGTAGCAGTGTTTTCTCTCTGAGAACAAGCTCTTTGTCATTCGGGTTAGCATTCTGAGGCTGGTCTCCACCTCTAACCCTGACATTGACAGTGCTCCGTGTTGATTGCAACCAAGACCCAGGATTATCTCTTGGCTAGTACCTGATTTAACAAAGACAATATGAAACTGCTGTTCTCACTGTTGTCTGTCAACTGGTAGTCCCTTTAATGATAAGATGTGGGGGACTTGATGGCACTTAATTAGCATTTAAAAGAAGAAAATCTTGACACTGTGATTTAATGAGCTTAGTGAAGCTATTGCTCTGAGCATTGTTACAAAAATGACGTGAAGTAGAGTAGAAGTTTGCAAGGAATCTGAATATATTAAATCCATTAAACCCTTATTTGGCTGTGTCCACAGAGTCATATGGAGAAGGCGATGGCACCCGGCTCCAGTCCTCTTTCCTGGAAAATCTCATGGTTGGAGGAGCCTGGTGGGCTGCAGTCCATGGGGTTGTGAAGAGTCGGACACGACTGAGCGACTTCCCTTTCACTTTTCACTTTCATGCACTGGAGAAGGCAATGGCAACCCACTCCAGTGTTCTTGCCTGGAGAGTCACAGGGACAGTGGGCTGCTGTCTATGGGGTCGCACAGAGTCGGACACGACTGAATGACTTAGCACACAGTTAAAAGGACAGAACTGCTGATGACACAGATGACGAGNTGCACTGGAGAAGGCAATGGCAACCCACTCCAGTGTTCTTGCCTGGAGAGTCACAGGGACAGTGGGCTGCTGTCTATGGGGTCGCACAGAGTCGGACACGACTGAATGACTTAGCACACAGTTAAAAGGACAGAACTGCTGATGACACAGATGACGAGGTTAAGACCACAGCTGTGGAGCTGGTGCTTGAGATGCTGCGGCTTCTTTCTTTTGTGCTGTCTCGTTTCTCTCATCTGCAAAAAGGAATACTAGCATCAACCTTAGCAGGCTGTTGTGATAATTCAGTGAAACAAGAAGTGGCCATACATAGCCCTGCGCCTGGCACACAGGAGGCACTGAAGAAATAAAGTGAGGGATAATAAAAAGAAAATAACACAATGGTTGGGAGAGTCATTGGTGATGTCATGTGAAGCTAAGGGATCACACATTGTCTGACAAGCAGTGAATAGTCATTGCGGTTGCCAGCAGGGGGTGACTTGTTCAAAGCGTGGTTTGATGATGATGAATTTTGCACTCATAAGAAAAAGTGAACTGGAGGGGAAAGAGGACAGAGACTGGATATAATTACAAAAGTCCGTGTATGAGGAGTGGCTATGGCAGTGCAAAAGCAAAACAAAGTGCAGGTGGGAGAGAGAAATAAGAGATGCGGAAGTTTCTGGTGAGAAAATTAGAGGGAGTCATTAAGGTGACTGTTCCAATGAGGAGACTCACACAGAGCAGAAGATAGAAATATCTGGAGGTAGAATTAGTTGGGGAAATGCTAAGTTGAATTTCAGATCCTATTGAGTTATGCAACACTGCTGGAGGGGAAAGTCTGGGGTGAGGACTAATGATTAAGAGTGATTCCAAAGGAAGGTATTCAGATTTAAGTTTTGACTCAATGGTTGAAGCCACATGAATGAATGAATGAACTCTTGGAGGAAAGAGGAAAGAGTAGAGGCTAAGAATTTCACAACAACAGGGAAGCAGAGAGGAAGCCAGAGAGAAATGCCAGACAAGAGGCAGGACGCAGGAATGTCCTGGTTATGAAGAGGGTCAGAAGCGAAGACTGAGGACAGGCCACTGGGTAGGTCAGAAGAAGGACTGGGAGAAGCAGTGCCATTCTCAGTGCAGTTCTGGTTCTGGGGGGCACAAAGATGCAAGTTCAGATGGTGCCATGCTGAGCAGAGAGACCAGAGGCCAGGAGCTGCCCAGGTGCTGACCTGCTCTCCGTCTGCCGAGGTTCATGGTGAGCCTTGTGTTGCGGTGCGGTGATTGGTGCTTTCCTAAGGTTGGGCTCTGTGACTTTGAAGGGGATCCCAGGTGATCTTTAAAAAAATCAGCTATGGAATGATCCCTGGTCCTCTGCTAATATTCTGAGGTAGGAAAATAGGTTAGACTCCATTACCCTCCTGAAAAACTGAGCTTGCAACTAGCTTCCCCACCTGTGTGTGATACACTTGGATGAAATTTTGTCTTTATGTTTAAAAAAAGAAGACATTATGGATGTAAGGGTTTTTGTTTGTTTTAGAACAATAAACCCACAAGAGCAAATGATACCTTTCTAGAATTTAGCTTCAGTCAAGAGATTAATGACTGTGCTATACTGGGACCTGGTTTCTCTTTTTTCTCTGAACGGTGACTATTATCTGTCCCCAGAGACAGAGCTCTCCCCTTCCACACCCAGGAAACTCCCCCAGGTCTTCACAGCAGTTGGGGTCCTGATGTTTTCTTCTGGCTTCTCATAATCTGTAGTTATTCTGAGGTGAAGTGCTTCTTTCTTCTCTGAAAACTGGCTAATAATCTGGATTCGTAAGAGCCCTGGCTTGGGGGATGGGCTATAATTTATTGATAATTGATTCTCTCGACACTTTACAGTAATGCTCTCGTATTACTCTTACGTATGAAAAACTAAAATGACATAAATACCAGAATGAGTAGCAATACTTGTGATCATCTTCTCTCCAACAGAACTGGGATCAAGTGCAATTTAGTAGTTGAGTGCTGTGTGCACTTTCACTCCCCAAAAGGCCTAGTGGATTTGGGCATGATTAGGAGGTATTGAGCCCAGGGAGTACAAGTGTGGGGTGGTTCAAAAGAGTGCACAGTCACCAGCCTCCCACCTGATCTGGGTTACTGAGATCAGTGGAGGAGTTTGTTGAAAAAAATGAAATTGAAAACAAATATCTCATATGGGATGGTAGGTGATCAGGAAAAATTTTCTACTCGAAAAAAGAATCCAGATAAAAGGGAGAAAGATGAACTGGAGACAGCATCTGTGTCAGGCTAGAATGGTCATACAACAGAAAGCATTCATGCCAAGACAGGGAAGGAGGCCAAGGAGGGCGCAAGTGGGATGGAACGTATACACTCTGCCATGCTCTGGGCTCTGTTGGGTTTTTCACTTCACTCTCCTTCTGGTTTCCCAGAGGCCTCCTGGGTTTCAAGCACCCCAAAATGTGGGGTTTCCTTCCCAGATGGATCAGTGGGTGAAGAATCTGCCTGCAAAGCAGGAGACGCAGGATATGCTAATTTGATCCCTGGATCAAGAAACTGCACTGGAGGAGGAAACGACAACTCAGTCCAGTATTCTTGCCTGAAAAATCACAAGGACAGAGAAGCCTGGTGGGCTGCAATCCAAGGGGTCTCAAAGGTTCAGACACGACTGAACGCACACTGAGCAGACACACATACACACACACCCCATGGATAGCGTCTGCTCCTACTAGTGAGATGGAAATTTCCTATCTACTGTGTTGTCTTCACAAGGGAAAATTAGGTCACCAAGCTGTGCCCACATTTATTACATTGTGTACTTGCATCCTTCTAATGTGATTATTGCACAAAGACCCAGACAAAATCACTGTGTCCTCCAAAATTCCTTGTGTTGTTCTTGCCAACCATATGCTGAGACGCAACACCTTCTATCACAAGTGACGTTAAGTGCCACATTTCGCCTTGTCTCTGAAGACTTGGCGGTGGAGTGGCTGTTTCATCGTGGGAGAGAGGAGCCAGGCCACCACGTTTGGTTCCCAGGCTCACGGCAGGGTGCTCGTGGGTGCAGGCGGGGCCATGCAGATGGCTGGGGTTTCAGGACCAGCCCGAGGATGTCCAGGTGGTGTGTCATGCCCATTGGCTGCATCTCAGACTTCCGCTACTAAGAACAGAGCGGTGCTGAGAGCAGGCAGGCAGAGCCATCTGCGTAAATGCCGCTTCCAGCTGCCGGCAAGACAGGGGCAGCTGAGCATAACGGGGAGGGTCTTACTCTGTGGAGGTCTCTTCTTGCCCAAAGGAGGATGATGGATATTTTGGTGGTGTGTTGTTGTGCTAAGTCCCTTCAGTCGTGTCCTGCTTTTTGTGACCCCATGGACTGTAGCCCGCCAGGTTCCTCTGTCCATGGGATTCTCCAGGCAAGAATACTGAAGTGGGTTGCCATGCCCTCCTCCAGGGGATCTTCCCCACCCAGGGATCAAACCTGTGTCTCCTGCATTGGCAGGTGTTGTTATTATTATTTTTTTTTAACCACTAGCGCCACCTGGGAAGCCAGGTGGTAGGACTGTAAATAAGCAGATACCTTCTTGGGTGGGAGAGGAGTTTGTCTTGTGAACTTAGGTGACTTCCCTCCCATGGCCCCTTCCCTTGCCTCGTGGGCCCCACACTCGTATGCTTCTTTCTGGTCATGCCTGTGGGGAGCAAGTGGAACTGAGTGAGGCCAGCTGGGCAGCTTTTTGGGCACACGCATTTCTACCCAGCTCTCTCCCCATCCCAGGCAGATGGGAAAGCGTGGTTGTCCAAAGCCTAGATTTTGGAAGGGTGAGTCTTGATTCTGTCCCTCATCCTCTCAAGATTTCTGTTTCCTCATCTGCCATTTGAGAATAATCCTCACGCTATCTTGGTGGAGGTTTAGGGATAAATAAGATGACCCATTTAGAGATGCTTATCCACCATTTATCATTAACGTAACATTGTGTCCTTTAACTTGCCTCCATCTGCCACTCACTGTCCCACTGTCATTTTTCAATGAATATTTTTTAACCTATATAAATAAAGCTCTACTACCTGGCTATTTAACCTTACTAAACTCATCATCCTTGACAGTAGCTACCTCAAGATGCAAGATGTACTCTCCTTCAAATAATTAATTCCAAGATGTCAATTCAGTGTTAGCATTGCAATACAAATACTACTTCTACCAGCTTGCAATTTAAATTTCCTCAGTGATTTTTTTCTTTTTAATTAGAGAAGCTCAAAAAGAATACATTTTCACTACAAAAAAAAAAGAAAAAAAAGAAATGGTAATTATGTGACACAATGGAAGTGTTAGCTAACACTGATGGTAATTATTTTGTGATATGTAAGTGTATCAAATAAGCACATTGTACACTTAAAATTTAGGCAATGTTATACACTGCTTATATATCAATGAAGCTGCAAAAGATATTATTTTCCGCCTGTTTCTTGCAAGCCTCCTTTAAACTAAAAAAGTGATTCCTAACAGACTGGAGAAAGAACTCAGAAAATAGTGGAATCTTAGAACAGAAAGAAATCCAGGAGGTCACCTGGCTCACTGTCCAGGACAAGAAGAAATTTATGAGGCCATGTGTCTTAGTCTTGTCTGGATTGTAGAATCACCTGAGAACCTCTGCCCAGGCTGCATTCCAGACTCATTAAATCAGAGCAACAGGATTTAAAAGATTCAGAAGGTCCCAGTGGGCAGCTGTCAATGCAGAGAGCTAGGGATTTAGGGATGTGTCTGCAGGTGTCACTCCATCCGTGATGCAGGATCTTAGTGGCGAGGAACTCAATCATCTTATGAGCTGGTTGGTTACTTGGTTAGTGTCTTACAAAAGCTAGGGCTGCTATAACACAACATCATAAGCTGGATGCTTCATATGCAACAGATGTTCATTTATTGCATTTCTGAAGCCAGAGAGTCAGAAATCAGGTGCCAGCATTCCCAGGTTCTGGAAAGAACCCTCTTCTGGGCAGCAGACATCTTCCTTTCCATTGTGTCCTCGAATGGAGGAAAACAAAACAAAACTCACCTGCCCTTTGGCTTCCTCTTATAAGGGCACTAATCCCTTTCATGAGGGCTCTACCCTCACAACATAATCACATCCAAAGGCCATCTCCAGAGACCATCACACTGAGGATTAGAATTCAATGCATGAATTTTGGGAGGACACACTCCGCCCATAACCGTGGGATGCACTGAGTGGCTACCCCCGGCTCTGGCCAATTGGTGCCACATGGAAAAGCAGACTGAGCATTGTCAGGTATTTTATTTATGAAAAACAAAAGTTGGAAATGAACATGCTCTTGGTTTTAAGTATGAGCAATTAATTTAAAAGGTTCAAAGCACAGGGTGGGGAAATGCACTGTACTTTCAGGTCATTGAGTTTGCAATGCCAGCTGTGTAGGGCTGGCAGTCTCTCTGAGGGAGTCCAGGACAGCGAGGGCCTTGGCACTGGAGGGATAGAGGACAGTTGGAGAGAGTGGTGCCTACAGGGGTGATGGAGTGAAGAAGATGGAAATGGAGCCAGGAGGCAGACGGAACTGCTGCTCAGTGAGGTGGAGGCAAAGGGCTGATGACACACACAGGCTCTGCCCTCCCAGTGTGCGCACACTTTCCCTTCTTACCAACAATGCCCGATTGGAAAGAGTAAGTGGACGTCGCTCAGTCGTGTCTGACTCTTTGCGACCCCATGGACTATATAGGTCATAGAATTCTCCAGGCCAGCATACTGGAGTGGGTAGCCCTTCCCTTCTCCAGGGGATCTTCCCAACCCAGGGATCGAACCCAGGTCTCCCACACTGCAGGCAGATTCTTTACCAGCTGAGCCACAAGGGAAGCCCTGATTGGAAAGAGTAACTCATTACCCAGAATCCTCCTGTGGCCTCCCTGTCTTGCTGTGACCCCTGCCCCCCCGCCCCTCAGAGCCACCATGCACAAAGGAGACTGGAATTTTCCATGCTCAGCGGAAAGGCAGATGCTTTCCAATTAGGCTGACCTTGGGAAGGTCCTGCAGGTTGTGACTTCGGGTGGGAATGGGAGGCAGGAGAGGACCCTAAGACAGGGCTTAACCAGCTTATGTTAGAAGTTCTTCAAACAGGGCTCGCTTCATTTGGCATATCCAAGGGGTCAGTGGCCTTAGTTCTGAGAATGCCAATAGTTCAGAGCATTAATGCTTCCCAGGTGAAAAAAAAAAGGAGCAAGGTCAGGGTTGAGCTGAGTATTGGCTTCATCACAGGTGTGCAGGTGGCAGGGCTCGGGGAAGGCCACAGTGGTAAGGAGAGAGAGGCTACCGGGTGAGTGTGTGAATCCTGAGGCCACTGTCCGGGGACCAGGATGGGCTGAACAGCCCGCAGGGTCAACTGGCACTAGAGCAAGGAGGAGGTGGTCCACGGTGGGTCACTGGGAGAGGCCACACGTGGGGAAGTGTGGTAATGGCCGTTTCTGGGACACCTTAAACGGTCAACACTTGAAGTCAAGGGGTAATCCTCATTCTTTTTCTCAAGAGAATTTGATTCTTTTATTCAAAGGAGATCAAGTAGGAAATGGCAACAGGGATAATTTGAAATAAAGTGGATGACGGGAAAGGACATGAAAAGGGACATTGGCTGGGGAGACTGAAGGTCAGGAGATACACTCTGTTCTATACTGCACTCTAATCCTAATCCGAATAGAATAAAGACTTCTGAAACACACATATGCATATGACAGGTGTTTTTCCACTTAAAAACAAAAGGCAAAGAATTCTTTGCTTGGACAGTTTGTTGGCTGCCAGCTCTTGCTGGGTAGGGTGAGTTGAAAGCTACTTTACGCAGATTGCCCTTTCTGACCTGAGTCTTCATCCCATACTCGGGCCGCGTAGTCCCTGCGAGTCTGAGAGGCATTGGCTGCTGCACACTGCAGACATGCCCGGGGACAGTGGGCTTGTCGGGACTCTGGACCAGCCCCAGAGGAGCCCTGGAGCCCCAGACAAATGTTCCGGTGTGAAGGGGGCAACCTGAACGCCCGGCCCACGTGGCTTCCCCAAGCCTCAGCTCCCATGGGGAGGTGCTCTGTCTGTTACGGCAATCTGGCGCCAGAGCTGCTCACCAGTCCTGCGGAGCAAGGCCCACACGGACCCTCGCTGGTACACTTGAGATGAGGGGAGGCTTTCTGGCCCGTGGCTAGCGTTGAAGTGGACTTTGCACAGAAGAGTCAGTAAATGTGCCTGGTGTCTGTCTTGCTTTACTCAGTTCAGAGCAGTTCAGTCACTCAGTCACGACCCCGTGGACTGCAGCTCACCAGGCCTCCCTGTCCATCACCAACTCCCGAAGTTCACTCAAACTCACGTCCATCGAGTCGGTGATGCCATCCAACCATCTCGTCCTCTGTCGTCCCCGTCTCCTCCTGCCTTCAGTCTTTCCCAGCATCAGGGTCTTTTCCAGTGGGTCAGTTCTTCACATCTTTAATAGAGAACAGCAAAAGTACTGGGCTTCCCTGATGGCTCAGTGGTGAAGAACCTACCTGCCAGTGCGGGAGATGCAGGTTCCATCCTTGGGTGGGGAAGACCCCCTGGAGGGGGAAATGGCAACCCATTCTAGGATTCTTGCCTGGGAAATCCCATAGAGAGAGGAGCCCCCGGGCTCCATGGGGTGGCAAAAGAGACAGACATGACTTAGAGACTAAACAATAGCATCAAAGCAAAATGATGACCACATGGATCTCAGACTCCCAGTGATAGCCTCCTTCATCTGGTCGTCTTTTGGGGGCTCCTTTTCTTTGATCTGGAGAGCAGTGTGGTTGCTGCTGAGAGCTCAGGGTAGCAGACGGCATAGCAGACCACGCGGCAGTCTGAGGGGCACCGTTGAAGATGCATTTACAACCAGCAGAGACGGAGAGTGGCGTGTGAGCGGTGACCGATTGCGAACCGGCCGAGAGAGGTGGATGGGCACCTGCCTGATAGGACAAGCCCTGTATCATCTGACTGGTCTCCCGGGAAACCCCTAAGGAAGAGAAATGAAGACACATGTTCCCAACACTCTGGTGATCATCCCATAAAACATATCGGCCAAGGCTTTGTTTTAGTTCCTGCCTCCCTGCTAATGATGTGCAAACAATGAATGGCGCATTGACTTACCTGCAATGGGTCCCATTAGCTGTCTTGAGATTTGTGCACATTACACAGAGTCTGACACATTCACAGTAAGGAAAGGGGCTTCCAAGGAGTGCGGGATTCTGCAAGACGGTCTGGACAGAAGGCTGACAGCTGGTCCTGGATGCGAGGGACCTAGAGAGGGCACGCCAAGGTGTCCTCGTACGTAGGGCAGATCCGTTCCCTGGTTCTGGTGGCTTTTCAGAGATTGACACAGTGGTAGGGCCAGCAGCAGCTGGTGTCAGGGGGGCAGCATTGTTTCCTTTGTGACTGCCTCTCCTTGCTCCTGCAGGTGCATTGCACTGACTAACAACAGCCATTCATCTCCTGTCAGGCAGCCTTCAACAAGTCCATGTGAGATAAAGTGGCCAACGACGAGCGGATATGCACAACTCATTAACTCTTTCATCAGTTTGAGCTAGAGCAGGGGAGCCACATGGTCAGTACCTGGGCTCAAGTGACTCAGAGCCCCCCTACTCCTCCCAGGCACAGTACTAGGAGTCTCTGGCTCAGATGTCTGAACCTGTCGCCTCTCTGTTCTTCCATCTGTGAAGCGGCAAATGTGACAACTGTTCTGAGTTATTGAGAGGGACAAAGTGGGACACTAAACTGTCTGCAAAATAGCAGGCATGTGGCCAGCTCCCAACAAACGGGAGAGGCTGCTTTTGTGGTCAGCAGGCTCAGGAGAGGGTGGTTTCATGTGGTGGAGCCCAGGACAGGGAAGGTGGCCATCCATGGACATTTTGAACATCCAGAATGTGCCACATGCTGTGCTAAACTCTGGGGAGATGTCTAAGAAGAAGGCAAGGGTGCTGATGTGAGGGAGCCATGTGTAACCAGGCAGGAAGCAGGACAGAGGCCCACACGCTGAGTGGCAGGAAACAAGGACGTTTATGCGCACACAGTCCCAAGATCAAGGTGTCGGCGAGGGGTTCTTCCTGAGGGCTGTGTGGGAGACTCTCCCTGGATTCTGATGAGGGCTCGGCATGCCGTGGCTTGCAGGTGCGTCACCCCGTCTCTGCTTGCCAGGACTTCTAGGTGCCTCACCCAGCCTTTGTCTTTGTGGTCACATGTCCTTGCCTTCTGTGTTTTCCTTTTCTGTCTCCTAGAAGGACACTTGTCATAGCGTGCCCTCTCATATAGGATGTGTGCGCGCGTGCTCAGTCTCTCAGTCGTGTCCAACTCTCTGAGACCCAATGGACTATGGCCCACCAAGCTCTTCTGTCCATGGAACTTTCCAGGCAAGAATACTGGAGTGGATTGCCATGTCCTCTGCCAGGGGATCTTCCCCACCCAGGGATTGAACCAGGGTCTCTTGTGTTGCAGGCAGGTTCTTTACCATCTGATTCACCAGGGATGCCCAATCCAGGGATTTCATGCCAATGTCTTCATCTAGGTTATATCTTCAAAGGTCCTTATGAGGGTTACATTTGGGATTCCATGTGGGCATACCTTCTGGGGTACACCATTCAACTCACTGCACATGGGTGCACTGGGAGCATCAAGGAGGTGCTGATGGCTTCCCAGGAAGGTGGCCTCTTGGCTGAAGTGGAAGCCTCTGGGAGGCTGGTAGAGGTGGGAGAGGGGGTGAGCAGATGTTGTGAGCAAGGCCCACAGAGAATGCAGAGGCCATGAGGGGAGAAAGGGTGTGGAGACGAAGGCTTTCCCCTTCAAATGGCTTCTCTCTTCAGCTCAGTACTTAGAGAGTTGGCAATGTCAGGAATCCTGGGAGATCTTATCTTCTACATCTCAGTATAAGATTTGGCTCACACTCTTCTGAATTTGAGGTATCAGTCTGGGATGGTGGCCTTTGGAGGTAGGGAAGCAAGTTTGCATCTAGGTTACTTCTGGGATAAATCCACTGATCTTTCTGAATTGCAATATGGGCTTCCCAGGTGGCGCTCGAGGTAAGGAACTCACCTGCCAGCGCAGGGGAGGTAAGAGATGCAGGTTCAGTCCCCAGGTCTGGAAGATGCCCTGGAGGAGGAAATGGCAACCCACTCCAGTACTCTTGACTGGAGATTCCCCAGGGACAGAGGAATCTGGCGTGCTGCAGTCCACGTGATCACTGAGTCAGACAGGACTGAAGTGACTTAGCACAGCACCCCTGCAGAAACGGGGATCCTGTGCAGACGTGCATTCTTGTTGGAGGATCACATGACATAATGAAGGAAAGGAAACAGTAGCTCGTTTCAAGGTTATTTCCTCCCCTCCTCTTGCCTACTCTCATCGGCCGACTCTTAGGCAGCCTCTTATAGTAAATTGTAATTTAAATTGGAGAAATTAAAATGTCAGTATTACCAGGCGAATGTTTCCTCATGGATGCAGCCTGCTCTGTGCAGCCAAGTACATAATTTGCAGTGGGCTCTAGGAAGGAGGCAGGCTGCTGTGCCACAGGGACTAACACGGAGAAAGATCTGTGCCTCCGGGCCAAGAATATGCTCGCCATCCATCCTGAGCCCAGGCTTCCTTTCCTTCTGCGGAAGAGATGGCTCTGCTTCCCATCTCTTTTCAGGTCTCATTTTCTTCTCTGATGATAAGGTCAGCCATGTCTCTTGTGTTTGTTTTGAGGAAGAGTCCAGGAATGCTCCTTGTCACCCATAAGGCATCTGATTTGTGCTAAAAGTGGGAAAAGGTGACCCCAAAGCTCCTGGGAGGCAGGAGTCCTTATAGTCGCGTGGCCTTAAATGAGCAAGCCTGCAGAGTCCTCCTGGCCTCGGGCAGGCCCCTGGTCCTGCTGTGTTTGCTTCGCCATCCCAGGAGCAGCAGGTGAGTCTGTGGTCACACCACAGGGCACTGTGACCCAGGACCAACCTGAGGAGGGTCGCAGAGACGCTGCAGCCTGGTCCACAGATGCTGCCTGGTCACATGGTCCAGGTGGTGCTTCACTTACTAACTGGTGAGTATCAAACACTGGACAGAGTCTAAAATCTTTGAACTTGAAGATAAAGGTTAATCTTGACTGGAGCTGCATTACAATGAAATATTTCATTCTAGAATTTCTCAGCTGGCCTTAGAACTGTTTAAAAGAAAAACATTGAGAATAATGCTTTAAAATTGCCTAAATAACGGCATCATCCTGGTGCTCCTAATGATGACTTGTGTCACCAAATTTTGTCCTGTTATGGGTTCCAAGCATTATCCAATATGACTTCATCAATCTAATTTCATTGACCCTTAAAAATTGTGATATTGCTTGGCATTCTTCAAGGTCTTTGAAGATTAATACTGTGATTATCAATAATCCTTCCATTTTCTGTATACTGAAGCACTTTTTATATTATAGAAAACACATTATATGACTCTCTTACTAACACAAAAATTCAAGATCAATACCCTGATAAAATAACTATGCACTAGAAATATCTATTAAAACCAGCTTTATATGTCTTATTGATGAGAAAAGGAAATGAAACTTAAGAAATCTGAAACCAACCTACAAAGGAAATTTATATACTGAAACTTTTAAGATGCAGTTCAAGAAATTCCTACAGGGGACTTCATTGTCTCAAATCTATATCTCACAAAAGAAAAAAGGTGAAAAATTAATAAGTCAAGTGTCGAACTTTTATTAGAGAAATTAATTAGTGGAATAAATTGATGGAAAGAAATAATAAAACAAAAGGAAAAATTCACTAAATGTATAATAAATAATCTTGTAGAGAAGGTCAACAACAACCATAAAAATCTGATGCCTTACAAAGAATGTAAACTCAATTAAGACAAAGACATATAAATTAAGAGTAAGATAGGGACATAATACAGAGCAGAGTTTAAAAATTACAAGCCAAATCAACAGAAAAATTTATGGCATTGATCAAAAAACCCTTTCAAAAACAAAAATCTAAAAACCAAAATTGATACAAGAAAATGAAGAAACCTAAATAAGCCCTGAATTAATTCTCAGGACTCCCCACAAAAAAATGTATCAGAAACTGTTGACTAGACTGGCAATTTTACCAAGCCTTCATGAGCTAGATAAATCTTATCATGTACAAACTGTCCCAGAACACTGAAAGATCAGGAAAATGAATGAACAGCTTTTATAAATCCAGGATAACCTTGCTTTTGTTTCTAAATGAAACCTGGAGAACATAGACAAGGAAAAGCATCACCAAGGATCATAGATGTAAGCATTTGAACAAAACATTAGAGAACCAAACTCAGTAATGAAGAAATATAAAATGATAAATTAACATATATAAAGCAAATTTTTTAAACGCATGCATTCATGTGTACACATAGACACACACACATATTCCTTTAAAGTGTATCACAGAAGACGCAGGGTAAACACGAAAGAATTATGGCCATGCTCGCATCTTTAAACAACCCGAGTTTCTATCAGTTAGGCAGTATTAAACATACTGACTCTCATGTGATAGAGTCTATACAGAGCAGCTAATCCAGATGGGCTGGCCCTTCTCAGTATTCCACAACACCCTTTATAAAAGTCTAAGGTGAAAACAATACCTATGCCCTCATTAGTGGATAATTAGCTAATCATAAGTCTTTTTAAATAAAATAAATATTGTTACAATTAAAAAGAGATGAGAAAATTATATACACACAATATAAACATGGGTTTCTCTAAAAAATAGTTTAGTGTTAAAACACTGTTTTTGGGAAAAAAATATGAAGTTTCCTCAAAGAATTAAAAGTAGAACCAAGACATGATCCAGCAATTCCACTTCTGCCTATTTATTCAAAGGAAATGAAATGACTAACCTCAAAAGTTGTCTATACCCCCTTATTCTTTGTAGTATTATTTACAATAACCAAGTTAGAGAATAAACTGTGTCCATCAGTGGATGAATGGATAAAGGAGAAGTGAAACACACACTGGAATATTATTCAGCCATAAAAAGAAGAAAATCCTAGTTCTGTGATGACCTCACGGTGGTCAGGGGAAGTCACCCTGGGGTCAAGGCAGCTGTTTTCTGTGCCTGCTGAGTCCACAGCGTGCGCAGCCCCGTGGACAGCCTCAGCCTTGTCTACACAGACAAGGACCCTTCCTGGGTTCTGTTGGCAGCATCACCTCTCCTGGTGAAGGGACCTCTAGACGCCGAGCTCAGACTGGCCACAGAGCCAAACACTGTTGAGACGGGAAGCACGAGCCCATCCTGAGTCGGTCACGGGGACTGACGGTGAGGGGGACACGCCTTCTCCCCCCTGTTCTCCAGGCACAGAAGTTGCACATTTGAGACAAGAAACCAGCTGTCTTGGGTCAGGTTCCCAAGAAGCAGAGTCAGAGACTGAGATGCAGGTGTCCATGCCCACCGAGGCAGTAATCCTCGGGGAGGGAGAGGAGCTGCGAAAGAGTAAGAGGCTCCGCACAGGGAAGGAGGATCTGAGCAGAGCGTGGCTTCCGGGCAGAGCCAGGCTGGGAGGGGCTGGCTCTGGACCTAAGTCACGTCATCACGCTGCTCACCCACTGAGGAGTGTCACGCGCTCTGTGTCAGTAACTCACTGTCTGTGGGCTGTGAGGCTGGAGGTATCCCAGCAGCCGCAACCCAGGGCAGCTGGTAGGTTGGCACCAGCCTGCTGGGGAGACCTCGGTGAGACACCACGGCGCCTACTCTACCAGAGGTGTGTGCTTTCACACGGCAGCTCCACCACTGCTGACTTGGTGGGATTAGCCAAACGAGTGAACATCCGTGCCCAATTTATGAAACGCCACATAACAAAGTCTCAGCAGCGCTGGCTTCTATTGTTGCCACTTGTCTTTCCTGGCAGTGTTTTCCATTCGCTGTTCATTTAACAGAGTCTTCCAAAATGCTGAGTATGAACCCAACTTTTGGTTCGTGAGAGATTAAAATTTAAAAATCTGAAATGAAGAACTGGATGAATTCTCACTATGCATTGCTGAACATTTAAAGGCACAGTGAACAGCTACACATTCTAAACCTGTCCATATTCATTCATTCTTGTAAGATGACACACTGAATGCTCATGCTGAGTGAAATAGCTAATAGCCTGGTGAGTGGGATTTCTCATTATTCAAACACAGAAGGTAAATGGCTCAGTGGTAAAGAATCTGCCTGCCAGTGCAGGAGACATGGATTTGATCCCTGGGTTGGGAAGATCCCCTGGAGGAAGAAATGGCAACCCACTCCAGGATTCTTGCCTGGAGACGCCCATGAACAGAGGAGCCTGACAGGCTACAGTCCATGGGGTCACAAAGAGGCAGACATGACTGAGCAAACGAGCACACAAGCATAGGAGATGCATCAGCAGGTCCAGTTCATAGATCAGGAGAGTGTGGCCCCATGCTCAAAACCACTCCCGGCTCACTGTCGGAAAGACCTTGTGAAAATGACAGTCACCTCTATCCCCCTACTGTGTCATGATAAATAGGGACAGGGAGAAAGCTGGCATCTCTGAATGTTAGCTAAACCCAGACTGGTTGACTGTAAGAAACAGAAACGCATTTAAACTCGTCCAAGAAAAGGAAGATGATTTTAATTTTACTGAGTTCAGGAATGTTTGCTATCATGCTCAATGGCTCAGTCCTGCTGAACTCTTTGCGACCCCATGGACTGCAGCCTGCCAGACTCCTCTGTCCTTGGGATTTCCCAAGCAGGAGTACTGGAGTGGGTTGCCATTTCCTCCTCCAGGGGATCTTTCCAATCCAGGGACTGAACTCAAATCTCCTCCAAGGCAGGCAGGTTCTTTACTGCTGAGCCACCTGAGAAGCCCATGCTATCAGTTCAAATCAGTCGCTCAGTCGTGTCTGACTCTTTGCAACCGCATGAATTGTGGCACACCAGGCCTCCCTGTCCATCACCAACTCCTGTGAAACACACACTGGAATATTATTCAGCCATAAAAAGAAGAAAATCCTAGTTCTGTGATGACCTCACGGTGGTCAGGGGAAGTCACCCTGGGGTCAAGGCAGCTGTTTTCTGTGCCTGCTGAGTCCACAGCGTGCGCAGCCCCGTGGACAGCCTCAGCCTTGTCTACACAGACAAGGACCCTTCCTGGGTTCTGTTGGCAGCATCACCTCTCCTGGTGAAGGGACCTCTAGACGCCGAGCTCAGACTGGCCACAGAGCCAAACACTGTTGAGACGGGAAGCACGAGCCCATCCTGAGTCGGTCACGGGGACTGACGGTGAGGGGGACACGCCTTCTCCCCCCTGTTCTCCAGGCACAGAAGTTGCACATTTGAGACAAGAAACCAGCTGTCTTGGGTCAGGTTCCCAAGAAGCAGAGTCAGAGACTGAGATGCAGGTGTCCATGCCCACCGAGGCAGTAATCCTCGGGGAGGGAGAGGAGCTGCGAAAGAGTAAGAGGCTCCGCACAGGGAAGGAGGATCTGAGCAGAGCGTGGCTTCCGGGCAGAGCCAGGCTGGGAGGGGCTGGCTCTGGACCTAAGTCACGTCATCACGCTGCTCACCCACTGAGGAGTGTCACGCGCTCTGTGTCAGTAACTCACTGTCTGTGGGCTGTGAGGCTGGAGGTATCCCAGCAGCCGCAACCCAGGGCAGCTGGTAGGTTGGCACCAGCCTGCTGGGGAGACCTCGGTGAGACACCACGGCGCCTACTCTACCAGAGGTGTGTGCTTTCACACGGCAGCTCCACCACTGCTGACTTGGTGGGATTAGCCAAACGAGTGAACATCCGTGCCCAATTTATGAAACGCCACATAACAAAGTCTCAGCAGCGCTGGCTTCTATTGTTGCCACTTGTCTTTCCTGGCAGTGTTTTCCATTCGCTGTTCATTTAACAGAGTCTTCCAAAATGCTGAGTATGAACCCAACTTTTGGTTCGTGAGAGATTAAAATTTAAAAATCTGAAATGAAGAACTGGATGAATTCTCACTATGCATTGCTGAACATTTAAAGGCACAGTGAACAGCTACACATTCTAAACCTGTCCATATTCATTCATTCTTGTAAGATGACACACTGAATGCTCATGCTGAGTGAAATAGCTAATAGCCTGGTGAGTGGGATTTCTCATTATTCAAACACAGAAGGTAAATGGCTCAGTGGTAAAGAATCTGCCTGCCAGTGCAGGAGACATGGATTTGATCCCTGGGTTGGGAAGATCCCCTGGAGGAAGAAATGGCAACCCACTCCAGGATTCTTGCCTGGAGACGCCCATGAACAGAGGAGCCTGACAGGCTACAGTCCATGGGGTCACAAAGAGGCAGACATGACTGAGCAAACGAGCACACAAGCATAGGAGATGCATCAGCAGGTCCAGTTCATAGATCAGGAGAGTGTGGCCCCATGCTCAAAACCACTCCCGGCTCACTGTCGGAAAGACCTTGTGAAAATGACAGTCACCTCTATCCCCCTACTGTGTCATGATAAATAGGGACAGGGAGAAAGCTGGCATCTCTGAATGTTAGCTAAACCCAGACTGGTTGACTGTAAGAAACAGAAACGCATTTAAACTCGTCCAAGAAAAGGAAGATGATTTTAATTTTACTGAGTTCAGGAATGTTTGCTATCATGCTCAATGGCTCAGTCCTGCTGAACTCTTTGCGACCCCATGGACTGCAGCCTGCCAGACTCCTCTGTCCTTGGGATTTCCCAAGCAGGAGTACTGGAGTGGGTTGCCATTTCCTCCTCCAGGGGATCTTTCCAATCCAGGGACTGAACTCAAATCTCCTCCAAGGCAGGCAGGTTCTTTACTGCTGAGCCACCTGAGAAGCCCATGCTATCAGTTCAAATCAGTCGCTCAGTCGTGTCTGACTCTTTGCAACCGCATGAATTGTGGCACACCAGGCCTCCCTGTCCATCACCAACTCCTGGAGTTCACTCAAACTCATGTCCATCGTGTCAGTGATGCCATCCAGCCATCTCATCCTCGGTCGTCCCCTTCTCCTCCTGCCTCCAATCCCTCCCAGCAGCAGAGTCTTTTCCAATGAGTTAACTCATCACATGAGGTGACCAGAGTATTAGAGTTTCAGCTTTAGCATCAGTCCTTCCAAAGAACACCCAGGACTGATTTCCTTTAGAATGGACTGGTTGGATCTCCTTGCAGTCCAAGGGACTCTCAAGACTCTTCTTCAACACCACAGTTCAAAAATATCAATTATTTGGCACTCAGCTTTCTTCACAGTCCAACTCTCACATCCATACATGACCACTGGAAAAACCATAGCCTTGACTAGATGGACCTTAGTCGGCAAAGTAATGTCTCTGCTTTTGAATATGCTATCTAGGTTGGTCATAAGTTTCCTTCCAAGAGTAAGCATCTTTTAATTTCATGGCTTCAGTCACCATCTGCAGTGATTTTGGAGCCCCCAAAATAAAGTCAGCCGCTGTTCCCACTGTTTCCCCATCGATTTCCCATGAAGTGATGGGACCAGATGCTATGATCTTCGTTTTCTGAATGTTGAGCTTTCAGCCAACTTTTTCACTCTCCTCTTTCACTTTCATCAAGAGGCCTCTTAGTTCCTCTTCACTTTCTGCCATAAGGGTGGTGTCATCTGCATATCTGAGGTGATTGATATTTCTCCCAGCAATCTTGATTCCAGCTTGTGTTTCTTCCAGTCCAGCGTTTCTCATGATGTACTCTGCATAGAAGTTAAATAAGCAGGGTGACAACATACAGCCTTGCGTACTCCTTTTCCTATTTGGAACCAGTCTGTTGGTCCATGTCCAGTTCTACCTGTTGCTTCCTGACCTGCATACAGGTTTCTCAGGAGGCAGGTCAGGTGGCCTGGTATCCCGTCTCTCTCAGAATTGTCCACAGTTTATCGTGATCCACACGGCCAATGTCTGCCATAGTGCTTTACAGATAAAACCAAATGCTCAGCCTCTGTGTCTCTTAGATGAAATCTGATTGGCAGATGATATGATTGGCAGCTGAGCTGGTCAAATCTACTTCAACGGGAGGAGGTTCCATGTGGTGAAGCCTGCTGCGCTGCTCAGGGCTGTAAGTGGGCTGTGAGCTGGTGTGGGGAGCTGAGCAGAGTTCTGCTTGAGAGCAGGCCGTGTTCTAGTCCCTGTGCCATCTGCTTTCTTCTTGGGTAGACTGTTGTTCAGTCACTCAGTCGTGTCTGACTATTTGCGATCCCATGGGCTACAGTGCATCAATTTTCCCTGTCCTTCATTATCTCCCTGAGTTTGCTCAAGCTCATGTCCATTGAGTTGGTGATGCCATCCAATGATCTCATCCTCTGTCATCCCCTTCTTCTGCCTTCAGTCTTTCCCAGGATCGGGGTCTTTTCCAATGAGTTGGCTCGTCTTATCAGCTGGCCAAAATATTGGAGTTTCAGCTTCAGCATCAGTCCTTTCAATGAATATTCAAGGTTGATTTCCTTTAGGATTGACTAGTTTGATATTTTTGCAGTCCAAGGGACTGTTAAGAGTCTTCTTCAGCACCACAGTTTGAAGGCATCAGTTCTTCGGCGCTCAGCCTTATGATCCAGTTCTCATATCTGTATGTGACTACTGGAAAAACCATAGCTTTGTCTAGATGGACCTTTGCTGGCTGGGTAGGCAGATGAGCTCATTTATGATTCTGCAGACTGAGAGGGATTAGGTTAACTTCTTAGCTCTTCAGTGGAAAGGCAGAGTTGGGAAGCTTGACCTGATTCCCTTCAGGTTCCATGGATGAGAGCCCCTGCCGATACACCTCTTCTAGGATTTACCAATGCTGGTAAATAGGAGACTGCCATTCCACCAGCCTGGATGAGCAGGTTTTCTCCAGGGTGGGGGAGGCTTGCCTCTCAGTGGTTATCGGGGGCTTCTGTCCACTGCCAGAAAACACTGAGGCACTGTCCCATGTCTGGTCTGTGCTCAGGTTTCATTCTTGAGATTCTCAAAGCGGAACTCCCTCCATGTAGGAAATGGTTCTTCCAGAGTTAGCTGGGGCAAACTAGGGTCTGGTAATTCAACAGCGAGAAGTGACACGGCTGTTCTATAAGTCTTGAATTAGTTACGCCATGAGTGGCCCCAAGGTCACCCACTTTCCCTATCTTGATGCCTCAGGTCATGTGGTATATTTATTCTTATTTTGGCATTCTGTCTTTATTCAGTCAGACTTCCCTGGTGGCTCAGTGGTAAAGAATCTACCTGCAATGCAGCTTTGAGTGTCGGGTTTGGTTCCTGGGTCAGAAAGATCCCCTGGAGAGGGAAATGGCTGCCCTCTCTAGTATTAGTGCCTGGAGAATTCCATGGACAAAGGAGCCTGGTGGGCTACAGTCCACGAGGTCTCAAAGAGTTGGGCACGACTGAGTTGACTAACAACACTTTCTTAGTTCAGTAGAACAAAGACTGAAGTAGATCTGTGTGCTTAGCCATCTTGAAGTGGACGCCCCGAGCTTCAGTCTACATCATGGAGAAAAGCCAGAGGAGAGCCTTAGCTCTTCAACACGTCCTGAGTCTTCTGCTTATGTGGAAAAATAATAATTTTAATCAAAAATTTTCATTTGTTAGTTTTGGCTTTAGGTACTATCTTTTTTTATGGTATATATATATATATATTTCCAACAATAGAACATCATAGACACAGCCTCTGGAAAAAAATGCAATATGAATTTTTGATAGTTGTTCTTTTCATCTTTTTTTAAAAATCAATACATTTCTGATTAATAACAGTTTCAAGAAAAAAGCAGATTCTGTCATAGAAAAAAACAAAACACTCTCTTTACTTTGCAAGACACCTGTACATATCAAATACTATATTCCCTTGAGTGGCTCCCTTGCACGTGAGAATGTAGAGTTAGCTCCTTAGATGGTGGGAGGTAGGTATTTGAGACAAAGCCTCTGGCCTTTGGTCAGTAGCATATTTTATGAGTTGTTAGTGTGATACAATTGCTAAAAAATAAAGAGTGATCTTGAACGGCAATCCACAAAGTACAATATCCTTAGAACATTCTCTCAGTTTGGGGTACTGCAATTAAGTCTTTTAAAAATTATCTTAACAAATTATTAAAGGCAAATTATTAAAGGCAAACAAATTATTAAAGGCAAACAGTCAGCCAGTGCTACCCAGTCAGTACAGCTTGACAAGCTCGCCTGGAGCTCCCTTGCCCCAGTCACAAGCTTGCCTTCCTTTCAGAGGTTAATTATATCCTTGACTTTTACGGTAACCAGGTCCTTGCAGTTATTATTTATCACCTGTGTCCATGTCTAGACACAGAGGATTCTTTTTTTTTTAATTTATTTTTTTAATTACAATACTGTATTTGTTTTGCCATACATTGACATGTATTAGCCACAGGTGAACACAATCTCCCAATGCCGAAGCCCCCTCCCACCTCCCACCCCACACCATCTACCTGAATCATCCTGTGCACCAGCCCCATGCATCCTGCATCCTGCATTGAACATAGACTGGCGCTTTGTTTCGTACAAGATAGTATATGTTTCAATGCCATTCTCCCAAACCATCCCACCCTTTCCCTCTCCCCCAGAGTCCAAAAGTCCGTTCTATACCTCTGAGACACAGAGGATTCTTAAAAACATTTTATATTTACTTTCGTCTCAGTTTTCCCCACCATCCTGTTCATTTTCTTACCAGTTGTCTCCTTGAAAACAGAAATTCAGGGTCTGGAATTTGAGAATTGCATTCTCACCTTGCTGGTCATCAATATTCTTCTCTGTCCTTCATGTTCCCTGCTAACTGGCAGCTGAACCTGGGGATCGACTGAGACACAGATTCTATCCTTGTAGCAGGAGGAATACCGCCCACCCCCCACCCCCAACCCCTGGCATGAT
>SJYG01001720.1:3168-29406 GCA_006410535.1 Litocranius walleri | reverse complement strand
GGAGTGACTTTTGCACATTTGCTCCATCCCAGGATTTTGAGACAGAGTACCCTGAGTTTCTCAGGCAAACCCAGGGTAATCACAAGAGTGCTCACAAGAGGGTAGCAGGAAGGCCATGAGAGATCTGATGATGAAAGCAGAGGTCGGAGTTGGGCGGCCACAAGCCAGCGTACATGGGAGGCCTCTATAACCTGGAAAAGAGAAATGAACAGATTTTCTTCTAGAGGCTCCAGAAAGGAGCACTGGTCTGCTGTCACTTGGGTTTTAGCCCCACGAGACTTCTGACCTCAAGAGCTGTAAGGAAATCGTCTGTGTTGGTTATGTCCCTAAGTCAGTAGCAGTGTTCTGTACAACCATAGAAGACTATGGGCTCCCCCGACAAGAGCGAAGCTGGTGGGCAATGTGTTCTGTCAGTGGCAGACAGGTAAGGTCTGGGCCCTGTCTTTCCGTGATGTCAGTTGAGACGATGCTCAGTGCTTCAGTCCGTAATCCACTGGGGTTGCCAAATGGTGTTATTCTATTCCTATGACTTTTTGTCTATGCATTAGCCGGCATATTTATTTAAATAGATGTTTCTATATGATATTGCTCACATAAGAAAGGTATTGCTCTTTTACTTACCACTTTTTAATACAATGGGCTTCCCTTGTGGCTCAGCTGGTAAAGAATATACCTGCAATGTGGGAGACCTGGGTTCAAACCCTGGGTTGGGAAGATCCCCTGGAGAACGGAAAGGCTACCCACTCCAGTATTCTGGCCTGGAGAATTCCATGGACTGTATAGTATAGTCTATGGGGTTGCAAAGAGTCGGACACCACTGAGTGACTTTAACTTTTTAATATAATGAATCAATTTCCTTCCAATCTCTGAAAGTCATCAAGTCGGGTTTTTAATATAAAGGGCTCATAAAGAGTTCAGTCTATTACAGACATGTCCCTTGATGAAGATCAGATTGTTCTGATTTTGGCCACTAGAAGACTCTCAAGGTGGCTTCTGAGTCCCTTTGTTGTAGCCCTGTCAGTCTTTGATTCTAGAAGCTTTTAAATTTCTAAAATAACAAAGTATTCCAGGCTCATCTTGTGCATTTTCTGCCCCAGATCTGGAATTTCTAATTTCTCCAACAAATCTTGCTTTCTTCTAGTGGGAAATGAAATGTCAAATCCACAGTCAAGGGTCTACATGGTAATAAAGCTATTTTACCTAGGACTCTAGTGTATTTTACAGATGATTTGATTGACCATATTTGTAAAATGACTTTTCTTTCTTTTAAAAATAGTTTTTAGTAATTCCTTTAAGAGAAATAAAATAAAATCAACTCTTAATTTATCTAAAGAATAATATTGAATTAATTAATATTTCTGAGCTAATAAAATATAGTCAAAATTTTAATAGTATGACTTTAATATTTAATACACACCACTGGGTATTCTTGGGCTTCCCTTGTGGCTCAGCTGGTAATGAATCTGCCTGCAATGCGGGGACCTGAGTTGGATCCCTGGGCTGGGAAAATTCCCTGGAGAAGGGAATGGTTACCCACTCCAGTATTCTGGCCTGGAGGAGCCCATGGACTGAATGACCCATGCGGTCTCAAAGAGTGGGACACGACTGAGCATCTTTCACGTTCACTGCATATTCTAAAGCTAGGAAAATATTTCTTTTTGAACCTAGCTTTACAAGTCTTATAACTAACATTTCTATATCATTAATATACTCTGCTTACTGACAGACTTCCCTGGCGGCTCAGATAGTAGAGAATCTGCCTGTAATGTAGAAGGCCTGGATTTGATCCCCGGGTCAGGAAGGTCCGGTGGAGGAGGGCGTGGCCGCCCACTGCAGTATTGTTGCCTGGATAATTGCAAGGACAGGAGGAGCCAGGTGGGCTACAGTCTGTGGCCGATTCACAAAGAATCGGACACAACGCAGCCACTTTCACTCACTGATGACTATTTGTTTCTATAAATCCTGCTCAGCCCTCCCAGCTTCCTGTTCTCCACAGCAGTTAAAATCTAAATCCCTTGGGCTGGCATTCAGATACCCTGGGTCCCCTTTGATTTTCTTTTAAACCAGCTTATTTCCTACCCCGAATCTGAAGCACCTTCAGAATGCCTCAGAATCCTCTTCCAGCTGTCCCCTGACTTTGGTTTTGGCGCCTGATAGACGGGAGATTAAAACCACATCTGGGTAAAAGGAGGACAGTTCACCACCCCCATGAGCCCCACTTTCCGCTGAGGACCGCATCCCTCCTGCCGCAGGGAGGGCCGGCTGAGGGTCAGGTGAAGAAGCCGGCGTCGGGCACAGCGCTGGGCGTGGATGCGGATGCAGATGGAGCCCGGAGCACTGCTGGTCTCACGGTCCGGGCCATTCTCACCCGCTTAGCAGCTTCCTCACATTTCCTGCATGAATCCAAGGTTCACCCACGTCTCCAGTTCCGCCACACTCTGCTACTTCCCACAGGGTGCTGCTAACTTCAGTCCAGAAAGCTGTGTCTTGTTGCTCAGCGGGGAATGTTCTAGTCCCGCCGCCCCACTGCCTTCAGATGGCACCAATGAACCTGTCTGCAGGGCAGCCGTGGAGACGCAGACAGAGGGAAGAGACGTGTGGGAGGGCGAGGGCGGCACGGAACGAGAGAGCAGCGTGGAGACACGCGCACGACCATGCGCAAAAACAGCCGGTGGGGATCCGCCCGTGACACACGGAGCTCAGCCCTGAGCTGTGACAGCGCAGAGGGGTGAGGTGGGAGGGAGGTGCGAGAGCGAGGGGACCTGCCGATCGACGTTGGCGTGCGGCAGAAAGCAGCACGGTATCGCAAAGCAGTTCTCTTCCGATATTGATGCTTTTGAACTGCAGTGTTGGAGAAGACTCTTGAGAGTTCCTTGGACTGCAAGGAGATCCCACCACTCCATCCTAAAGGAAATCCTGAATATTCATTGGAAGGACTGATGTTGAAGCTGAAACTACAAAACTTTGGCCACCTGATGCAAAGAGCTGACTCACTGGAAAAGATCCAGATGCTGGGAAAGATTGAAGGCAGGAGGAGAAGTGGGCAACAGAGGATGAGATGGCTGGACAGCATCACAGACTGGATGAACATGAGTTTGAGCAAGCTTTGGGAGTTGGTGATGAACAGGGAAGCCTGGTGTGCACAGTCCATGGGGTCTCATGAGTCAAACACGACTGAGCGACTGAACTGAAAAAATTTTAAAAACTGCTTGCATTAATCACCTCTTCTCTAGAGTCTGCTTTCTCTGCTCCTCTTCTAATTCTCTCTGAAGACAAGGAAGGATTTGCACTAGCTGAGTGAGTACCTGCTGTGGGGCTGGCATTGTGCCCAGGGTTGTGCTCACCCATGTGTGCAGGCCGGTGAGATGGGACTGCGATACAGACACACACCCTTGTTCCCAGCGCTCTGGACTGGGTGGAGCATCTACAGTGAAGTCACAGACAGTGACACGGGAATGCTGATTTTGCTGGTCAGGGAGGCCCCTCAGAGCTGCCCCCAGCACTCTATATCTGACGAGGATGCAGATACAGGCAGCACAGGCAGGGGGAGCCTGCCAAGCAGAGGAACAGCGAGTGCAAAGGCCCTGTGGCAGGGAGGATCTGAAGTTCATTGGATGGGGGAGGGGACAGTGAAGCTGGATGGGGGGATGAGCAGAGCAGACAGGCTCTATTTCCTGAGGGGTCTGGAGGCCCAGGGGAGGCCTGTGGTTGAGAATTTGGTTCTAAAATGAGGTGGGAGGTCAGTGGAGGGCAGGACACACAGCCCGACGCTTGCTCTAGAAGACCCCTCAGCTGCTCTGTGATGCAGGGCTGGGGGAGCCAGGGCGCACCCAGGCGGGGGCTGGTGGTAGCTCGGGTGGTGGCTGCAGGGTCTGGGATGGGTGGCCCTGGCCGAGACAATAGGTGAGGAGATTCAGGTTACACGGGAGGTAGGGGTGGGAGAGTGCCGGCCACCGAGGACGCACCGCAGGGCTCTGGCTGCAGTAGGTGAGGAATGATGCTGGTTCCCAGGAAACCACGCTCTCCCCTGTGTCTCAGTTACACTTTACAGGAGCCAGCCCAAAGCAGAGCAAGGCATGCAGGTGACGCGATGTGTTTCACCTGGTAACAATGCTGCCTTGGGTGAGGGGCAGGCTAAGGGCCTCGTGTTCCCACAGTGAAGGTCCCTACAGGACTGAGCCTGGAGAGGGGCAGGCTAAGGGCCTCGTGTTCCCACAGCGCAGGTCCCTGGGGGCTGCTATTCAGGACTGGGGCTGCTGCCAGGTGGCTCAGCTCCACCCCAGAGAAGGGACAAGGACGTGGCTTGTAGAGTTAACCCTGTCCCATCCGGCCCTCTGGCTGCAGGTCGGATGGGTGTGAGTAAGCATAATGCAATTGCTGTTGAGTCAGCAAGTTGTGTCCAACTCTGTGACCCCATAGACTGCAGCACGCCAGGCTTCCCTGTCCTCCACCATCTCTGGAAGTTTGCCCAAGTCGTGTGACTAGCGTGTCCTTTGGCCCGCTAGCCCCCCTAGTACCCTTGTCTAGTGCATGTCTTCTGACCTGATTGTTCCTTTTTCCCTGCTGTGGATCTGCACACCGTGACCCTGTATCACCCAGACTAGTTCAACATAAGGCCTCATATGTAAGCCGAGGAGTTTGCAGAGGTGAGGTGGAGACCCATGCAGAGTCCTAGTTTCAGCGCTGCAGGCAGACCACTGCCCAGCAGACTGGCATCTTCCAATGGCTGCACCACTCCATCACCGGGAAGGCAGGTCCAGCCTTTCCTCTGTCTCAGATGGTGTTCCCAGGTGCGTATTATAATCAGTTCCCGAAAGGTTGTTGCTGAACCACGAAAGATGCCAGGATTCTTGGCCTCCGGAGAAGAGGAATTCAATCTGGGGCCAGCGACGAGGCTTGATTGCTCAGAGCTTTTGTGTAATAAAAGTTTTATTATAGTATAAAAGAGATACAGAAAGCTTCTGACATAGACATCAGAAGGGAGCAGAAAGAGTGCCCCCTGCTAGTCTTTAGCAGGAAGTTACATAGCTACTAGCAGTCTGCTAATTAGAGAAAGGAAAAGTCTCAAAACTCAGAATGGCACCAGGGCCCTCACTCACACATGCAGTTTGAGATAACACTGGCAGCGGGTGAGTCATCCGGGCCATAAAACGATCGACATGAATCTTGAAGAAAGGCAGATTTCCAAGCAGATATACAGTTTCATTAGCGTAGATTAGGAGAGCAATGTGTGAGTACAACGCACTGGTTTGTCAAGTCGGTTCTGAGTCTCAGGCAGAACCGACTTGAAGACAGAGTCTAGGGTTGGTAAATACATAGTTCATTAACATAGCTTAAGACAAACAGTTCCATAAGAAAAACACATTGCTTAGCTCAAGGTTTGAGAAAAGTTAAGTTCAGGTGGAGCCAGGTGTCGTCATGGCAACCCAGAATTTTAAGCGAAGCCTCTTTATAAATCTGTATAGAGAAGGGAAAAAATCTAACACTTGTTTGTTTCCCCTACCACGTAAGAGAGAGACAAACTGTCTGACACTTGCAGCCTATTTCCCCCATTTGGAGACCCCTGGCCTTCCTGCCTGTTACCCTCTCATTCCATTGCAGACAGAAGAGAGATTTGAAACTCAAAGAATAATGTAAAACTCAAAAAGCCTTGGGGCCTGGGAACAAACAATTCTGTTTTCCCACTGCACACAGACCCGTCTGCCCTGTCAGGACAGGGAGGCAAGTGAGCCATTGGTGACCCAGAACACAGCTGCTCCAGACAGTTTCACTTCCCGGCTTCATGGGGTTGGGTGTGGAAGTCTGAGGCCCCACTGGGCAACTGGACCTTCTAATTGTGAGCGATTCACTTAAAGTATGCTTGCACAGACTTTGAGGGTTTAACTATTTATATAATTTACATCTTATTTCAGGACTGTAATAGCCAATTAAACTGTCTTCAGTACCAGATTCTCACAGAAAGACATTAACAGTGACATTTTCACTTGTGTTCCAGGAGTCACTGTGAGAATAATTAGGGTGCTGAAGTGTTTGCTAATAATACGTTAGGTGGGAAAGCGACTACTCTTTCAAGGAATCTCTGCACTCGAAAAGCTATTTTTTCACTTTAAAGATTACATTGTCTCTCATTGCTCTAAGTTTTCAGTTCTAGGAAGAAGAATCTAGATGGAACACAGCAATTGTGTTGATTTAAGAGATTCCGACTACAGCAAGCTTCTCTAGTCCAGGAAATACAATAGAAAGATCTTTTCTCGAAGGTCCCAGCTTGTTCAGGGAGTAAGAGGCAGTAACTCTCATTCCTTCAGAACAGAAAACACAATCCTTAGATGCACGCCAGTTTTCAGCTTTCAAGCCTTTTGGAAAATGAAAGGTGCGTTTGAGAATGCGCTTGACCAAATCAGTGCTCATAGCCTCACCCTAGAAGAGTTGTTCTAAATGGCACCAAGTCACGTTGGAGAAAGGTGCAGGCCTCCGGCCTTGGTGGACCTCAGCATCTCCTGTTTATGCTCTTCTTATTGCCAGACTCACCACCAAAACAAATCAGGCCAGCTGATGAATTCCCTCAACGCTCTCACTGGCTGCTCGACAATGATCTGCTGATGAGTGAACAGAGGATGCTGCTTTTCTGGCGTGTTTATTGCGTGTGAGATACTGATTTATCCCCCACCTCATCACACACATTGTGCATGAAATGAGCTGGATAAAGCCAAGTCATTAAAATTATTCATCATTTAAATAGAACTTTCCATTCATTTATTGATTCACTGACATTTGCAAGATTTTATTAGCGGACTGCCACTAGAGGGAAGTCATTCTGCTCTGTGCTGTGGGCCAATGGGGCAAGACTAAGTGAGGATCCTTACAAACTTGCTTCTTCAAGAAACTTACACTCGAATAGGCCTAATGCTTCAGAAAACCTTTTTGATTTAGCTTTTCAAACGTAATACAGCTATTTTGTTTTACTTTATTTTAGACAACTCCTGTGTGTGTGTGTATGTGTCCGTCATGTCTGACTCTTTGCAACCCCATGAACTATAGCCACCAGTCTTCTCTGCCCATAGAATTTCCCAGTCGAGAACACTGGGGTGGGTCACCAGGGGTCAGACCTATGTCTCTTGAGTCTCCTGCATCGGCAGCTCTAGAAGAACGCCTAGGAGTGGAATTATCAGATCACAAGGTAAGTGTGTTTAGTTTTATGAAAAACACCGACAGATTTCCATCCAAGGTGTTTGTTACATTCTACATTGTACATTCCCATAAACAATGTACAAGAGTTCCTGTTAGAACAATCCCTTCAAACTTTTGCATGATCAGTCTTAATTTTAGTGATTCTAGGGGGTGTTAAGTAGTATCTTTTTGTGGTTTTCATTTGCATTTCACCAAAAACTAATGACGATGAAAGCATTTTTAATGTGCCTATTAATCATTTGTGTATTTTTCTTTTGTGAAATGGTCTGTTAAAAGTTTTGCCCTTTTGATTAGACTGTCCCTCTTTTTTTATTATTGAATGTTATCTCTTGAACATAAAATAGGGGCATTATACCTGGGTTTATGCAAAGTAGCAAATGTTCTCCATTCCAGACTCCTGGTCTGAGTTAGAATCGAAACACTGAGCTCTTCAGTCAGTCAGTCAGTTCAGTCGCTCAGTCATGTCCGACTCTTTTCGACCCCATGAATCACAGCACGCCAGGCCTCCCTATCCATCACCAACTCCCAGAGTTCACTCAAACTCACGCCCATCGAGTCAGTGATGCCATCCAGCCATCTCATCCTCTGTCGTCCCCTTCTCCTCCTGCCCCCAGTCCCTTCCGACAGCAGTCTTTTCCAATGAGTCAACTCTTCTTATGAGGTGGTCAAAGTATTGGAGTTTCAGCTTTAGCATCATTCCTTCCAATGAACACCCAGGACTGATCTTTAGAATGGATCGATTGGACCTCCTTACAGTCCAAAGGACTCTCAAGAGTCTTCTCCAACACCACAGTTCAAAAGCATCAATTCCTCGGTGTTCAGATTTCTTTATGGTTCAACTCTCACATCCATACATGACCACTGGAAAAACCATAGCCTTGACTAGACGGACCTTTGTTGGCAAAGTAATGTCTCTGCTTTTGAATATGCTATTACTAGTCAAATATTTTTCACTGCTCAGATTGATACATCCACAATGTTGCTCGTTGCCCCAGAAACTGTTTTTTCTTTTCTTTTTGATTTGGCCACACCATATAGCATGCTCGACCTTAGTTCTCTGACCAGGGATCAGACCCACACCCCCTGCACTGGAAGTGCAGCCCTAAGCCCTGGGCTTCCAGGGAAGTCTCTTTGCAGCTTTCTGCAGGCTGATTTTGGATATAGTTTAATTTAATATTGATAGTTTCAGTTAGATTTTTTAAACTAGACTACTTAATGATATGAGAAACATGTTTGTTTCATATTAAGTTATAACCAAACAGAAGGAAAAACAGAAATTAATGTTTGAAAATTTTTTAAAAAGAGAAAAAAACTGGAACAAAGTTTAGCAAGATAAATAACGTTATCACCGTTGTGATTGTTGCTTAGTTGCTCAGTTTGGTCTGACTCTGTGACCCCATGGACTGTAGCCTGCCAGGCTCCTCTGTCCAGGGGGTTTCTCAGGCAAGAATGCTGGAGTAGGTTGCCGTTTTCTCTTCCAGAGAATCTTTCCAATCGAAGAATCAAACCGTCTCCTGCATTGACAGGCATTTTTTTTTTTTTAACCACTGAGCCACCAGAGAAGCCCCATTTATCACAGTAACCACTTCTAAGTTATATGTATATATAGTTTCCGTTTCTTCCATTTTATTGCTTGCTGGTGCAAAAACTTTCCACTAATGCACGTGTACTATTGTGCAATAAGAACTAAGTTTATTTCTAAAACCACAAAGAAAAACATATATTCATGGCCAATTTCATTTCCGAAAAGAAGCTTCCTGCTACTAACGATTGGTTTGCTCTTCCAGTTTTTAAAATTAAAACTGTGATCCTTCAAATATAGTCACGTATACATGCAACTATGTAATCATTTACTAACTCAAAGATAGTGGTTTTGTTTTTTGATCACTCCCCGTGAAATAACATCAAAGTATGAACAGCAAGTGCTTTAAACAAGGAAGGAGCTGGGAGTGTTAAGAAATGAAGCGTGTCTTCCTTGGCCTTTGCTGCAAGTAAGCAACTCTTGTGGGTATCAGTGATGGAAAGGCTGGGCATCATCATAAGAAGCTATTAATCCAGGCAGCCTCACCTGTCTCAGTACTGTAGTGAATTTCCTTACAGATCTATTCATGTTGTGGCCAACCATCTTCCTCGCGTCTCACCAGGCCCGTCAGCAGTCTCAGGACTCCCTTTATACGACCGCCAGAAGCATCCTGCTCCAGGGTTCAGCCCCAGGCGGTGATGGGCTCACCCGACCCAGGAGCCCATGTGACTCACAGCAGCAGCTCCGATGGCTGTGCGCTCGGTGGTCCGCGAAATGTGCATTTTTCCTAAGGTGCATTTTTCCCTCAAGAAAGACGCAACTGTTAGCTCGTCTGAAGACCTTCTGAAAAGGAAGCGTGTAGGCGTGGGCGCCTCTAGGAAGCTTTACGGTTGTGATCTGTAAGACAATTTCCCATCACCGGCTGACCCTGAACTAAATGAGAAGCGAAAGCACTTTTCATTCATCTGTCGCTGTGGTTCCCTGGCCTCATTACGCTGGTCTATTGACTCCTCCAAGGCCATTGCTAACACCACCATTTCTATTTACTCAGTGCCTTGAAAACTCACTTTACAGACAGGCTTTCTTTGCATAAATTCCAGCACCTTGAATGCTAACGATAGCCTCCAAACTTAAAGGACACACCGTGTTTATGTGTGATGCTGAGTGCGCACTGAGTGTGATGTTACATTGTTGTTTGCACTTTGAGAAACCTCCTCCCTCCAGGGATCAAACACACTATCCTGGAAGCCTCTAGGCAGCAGAGGAAATCCTTTTCTTCCCACGACTTTGACCCGTCTTGCTGAGAGTACTGTGCCTGCAGGAATTTTCGACTTTGCATCAGCAAAAAAAAAAAAAAGAAAGAAAGAAAAATTTTTAAAGCGAGACTAGGCATTTTGTGAGTGTGATGCCTCTGAGGGCTCGGATTCCACCTGTCTCTACTTCATCCTATTGCCTGCTCCCTACACGGGGTGCTCCATTGGCTGAGACCTTCTGCTAAGGCGGTCCTTTGTTGCAGGTATTCTATAAAGGCATGGCGGAGACCAGACCATCCGCTCCTACACACACCAGCCCCAGAGGTGTGGAAAGGCCCCCAGGCAGGGGAAACATGTCACTTTTCCTTCCCATTGTATGAACTGATGGCATCTTGGGGTTATGGAGTGACAGTGGTCTAGCCTCCCCTGTGCATCTCTGCATGCAGGTGTGAAGGGATGGCATACTGCAGCCGCCTGGGACAGATAGGACAAACGTTTGTCTCCCCTTAGCCGGGAGGGTGAAGACAGGCATTCTACCTGAGGCTGTCATTTGAGACAAACCAGAGCTCATTTCTGGGTCCGTGGCCTCGTGGGGGCCCTCGGCCCCTTGGAATGCCACCAGGATCAGGTCTTGCCTGCCCCAGGGCTACTCTCTGAATCTGCACACTGACTTGAGGTTCCGGGTAAGAGTGAGTCACGGTTCATACACGGTTCGTATTCCATTCTCACTGCAAAGAAGAGCTTCTGTATCTTCACTCTGAGGAAAGGTAACCAGCTGGGTGGCAGCCTGAGGCCCCTGTGAGCGCAGTCATCTCTGGTTCACTTAGTGGAAGGAGTTTTAAAAAACACATGTATTATAATAGCCAGAACATGGAAGCAACCTAGATGTCCATCAACAGACGAATGGATAAGAAAGCTGTGGTCAGCCATTAAAAAGAATACATTTGAATCGGTTCTAATGAGGTGGATGAAACTGAAGCCTATTATACAGAGTGAAGTAAGCCAGAAAGAAAAACACCAATACGGTATACTAACACATATATATGGAATTTAGAAAGATGGTAATGATAACCCTGTATGTGAGACAGCAAAAGAGACACAGATGTATAGAACAGTCTTTTGGACTCTGTGGGAGAGGGTGGGATGATTTGGGAGAATGGCATAGAAACATGTATAATATCATATATGAAATGAATGGCCAGTCCAGGTTCGATGCAGGATACTGGATGCTTGGGGCTGGTGCACTGGGATGACCCAGAGGGATGGTATGGGGAGGGAGGTGGGAGGGGAGTTCAGGATGGGAAACACGTGTACGCCCGTGGCGGATTCATGTTGATGTATGGCAAAACCAATACGATATTGTAAAGCAATTAACCTCCAATTAAAAAAAAATTCACATGTATTATAGCACATTCCTGAGGGCACCCTGATTATGTAGTAATCTTGAAAGTTAATTGTACTGGATTTTAAGTGAACCTGGAATAAGATTTCACAGTCCTCGAGTCTTCCCTTGAGAGCCGTGTTTCACGGGAGCTGGTTGGGGTTGGAGGTCGAGCAGGCTTGGAGGGAGTAGAGGTCTCACTGGACTAAGAACATTCCTTTTGAGTGATGGCAAGCTCGTAAAAGGAGGGCAAGCCATGGGAGACATGCCCAATTTTGAGGGGCCCCTGGGTTTTTGAGTGCATGCTTAGAGAAAGAAATAAACCAAGCAGATAGGGAGTATCTGTGGTGGGGAAAGAAGCTACATCAACAGATTTTACAAGCATTGAGAAGAGGGACAGGCATCAAGGGCTTCTGAGAGCTCCTGACTGCTAGGAGTGTCTGCTTTGTCCATTTTGTCCTTTCGTCCTCTCAGTGGCAGCAGGCGGCGTATGGAGGAAGGCCTGCATCTGAGGCTCCGGAGAGTCTGCTAGGAGGCCAGGCTCACTCAGGCAATGACTGGCAGGTTCCTGCAACCCTGGGCCTGTAGTCATTCATTTGCCTGTTTTAGAGGCCACATCCCAGGGGCTGCAGCCAAGGATGCTTGCCTGGAGTGTTGGCACTGCGGGCACCTGGGGCTGGAGCTGGGCAGGATTCAGCCTCATTCTGCGAGAGGAAACAGGGTGATTCTTCTACCTTTAAATCAGCCAGTTCCAGTCCAGTTACTGTGTGGGACAGCCTCTTCAAAACACTCGCACGGGCAGAAGAGGACATGCCTGGGGTCCCTCCCTCTCTGCTGGCCTGGGCAGGGGACCCCGAGAGCTGGGTCTTTCTGTTGACTAGGTAAGTGGACATCTTGAATGTTTACGGACCGCTGTGGGTATACAATGTGCTGCTTCAGGCTCGAAGACCCTTGCCCTCTGCCCTTTCACCTTGATGGTGGTCTCATTGTCACAATTTCTGCCGATAAGGAGAGTAAGATGACCACGGTGTGTTCTGCATGCGTGGTCTCAATCAACACTGGGTTGAAAATATGTGGGGAAAAAAATTCCAGAAATTTCCAAAAAGGAAAATTTTAACTTGCTGCAGGCTGGCAGCTATTTACATAGCATTTCCATTGTCCTCAGTATTACAAGTGATCTAGAGATGATCTAATGCGGGAGAATGCGTGTAGGTTTATGCAAATACTGTATCATTTTCCATTTAGAGAAAGAAACCAAGCAGATGGGAGGTGTCTGTGGTGGGGACAGAAGCTATATCATCAGGCTTTATAAGCGAGGAGGGAGAAGGGACAGACATCAGGAGTTACTGAGGGCTCCTAGGATTGCTAGGAATTGGCATCTCTCTTCCCATCTATCATTTCCCTTCTCTCATTTCCATCTATCATTTTGGATTTTGGATCCTCTGGGGTCCTGGGACCAATCCCCTAGGGATACTGAGGGTTGACTGACCTCATATTCAAATGGTTTCCAGACGACTAAATTCTTTCTTGACTGCTATCTTTGCTATAAAACTCATCCTTAGATTCCAATCTAAAATCATCTTTCATAATGATTGGTAATTTGGGCCTAAAAATTATCTATAGGTTAACAACTAGACAGAGTTTTAGGGCTGGGAGCAAAACTCTAAAATGTGAAGGCTTTTGATTGCCTGTGATCCATAAATGGAATTTACAGGGCTGAGTTTTGGAACACTACATTTGTAAATTACCCTCTTTGCATTGGAAAACTAGGTCTTCTTTTCCTTTTGCACCAAAATGTACAGAAAGAACAGGCCTTGAAAGGAGAATGGATCAGCAGATGAAGCACAGGAAACAGGAAGAAAGCTTTCACTGCAGGGGCTATTTGGGGAATTTGGTTGTTTTCTTTTATAAGGATAATTTGCCATTTCTCTTCTCTTTTTTGTGCACAGCATTTTGTTAGATGGCATTTTGGTAAATCACTGCCTTCCAATGTGATTAGAAAATGATTGCTCTGAATTATAACCAGCCAAACACACTTACTGTGCAAGAGACAGGTGAATGATGGAGAACCAGCTATTATTGAGCAGTAATTACGGCCAGCATCAATTTGCAGACCTGCCTTGGCTCCGGGAGAGCCTCCACCAGGGCGGTAAACATCCTGTGTGCCTGTCTCTGCTCCCCAAGTCCACCTAGCCCGCCCCCATCTCTGTAAAGACTCCAGAGCCGAGGAAGCAGAGATCAGGGCTAGAGACAGGCCCAAGACTTTCCCGTCTCCTTGAGGGGAACCAGATTCTTGCTTGTGCTACCTGGAGCCCTTTCTCAGCCCATCAGGCCATGTACAGACCATCAGTTCCATGGGTCCCACCCAGAAGGCTCCTTGCCTTGGTGCCCTCCCAGGTCAGGGAGGGAAACACAGCCACCCTGGGGGGACCGTGCCATCAGTTGCTTCTGCTACATTTTCCTGAAATGGAAATAGGGCTGCCACGAGTTGACAGGAGATGCCCACGGGTGAATGAGAAAATCCATCTCCGCTAGCACCGGAACTGAGTGCTTTGCTGGACACACATCCCGTGTACGTATAGGCGGCAGCCCTGGGTGAGCCTGATGAGTGCTGGGGTGCAGTGCCCAGGGTTCCCTTCTGCAACAAGCCACCTCCCATCTCAGGTGCTGGCATGCTGCCCAGAGACAGCCCCCCTGGCGCCTCACCCCGGGGCACAGCCCTTCTTGTGGTGACCTGCGTTCAAGGTTAAGGGATGTCCCAAGTTCAGGGAAGCTGGAAGGCCATTCCCAGCTGGAGCAGTCCCTACAGGCGGTGTGGGGCTCTACAGAGACTGCATCACCCATCCCGATTTCTCCCTCAACCCAGTTCTTCCCATAGGTCATGATTACAGGAGCATTTGCTATTAAGTGGCTTGTGCACTGAGCTTTATCCAAAGCCACATCCAGGAAACCCAACCTGAAATCATGGACAGGTCTCATAGTATCCCTCCAACTCTTAGCCAGGAGTCTGCACCTCAAAAAATGCAGTCCCTGTTTGTTTTCCAAATGTGATATTTGCAGAATGCTAGTTCAGTCAGGCATCCCTTCCTTGGAGCCTTTCATTGCTTTATCTTTTGCTCTTAGGGACAAATAGCCACTTCCTGCTTGTGGCTAAGTTGCTGTTTTCCTTCAATTGCTACATCATGTTCAACTCTGTGAGGCCCCATGGACTACAGAACACCAGGCTTCCCTGTCCTTCACCATCTCCTGGAAGTTGCTCAGACTCATGTCCATTGAGTCGATGATGCCATTCAACCGTCTCATCCACTCTCACCCCTTCTCCTTCTGCCCTCAGTCTTTCCCAGCATAGGGGTCTTTTCCAATGAGTCAACTGTTTGGATCAGATGCCAAAGTACTGGGGCTTCAGCTTCAGCACCAGTCCTTCCAGTGAATATTCAGGACTGGTTTCCTTTAGGATTGACTGGTTGGATCTTCTCAAAGTCCAAGGGACTCTCAAAAGTCTTCTCCAACATCACAATTTGAATGTGGCTAAGTAGTTTGATCAAATTTGCCATCCAAACTGTGACAGTTTTGGGAACACAAGAGAGGAAATAAACATAATTTAAGTAATTTAAAAATGTTTATTTACTGAATGACAGTTACTTTATACTACATTGATTGGCCTCTAAAATAATTCTATTAAATAGCTATGAAAAATTGTATAACCATTAAGGTATCATATACATTAAAGGAAACTTTAATTTTTCTATTGATCATATGAACATTAAAATAACATTAGTAGAATAATTATTTTGCTACATATTCACAAATTTTATCAGTTATTTAGCATATTTATTGTTCATATTTGATCACTGATATTTTTCTGTATAATATAGTTTTAATATATCTTTTTGTAATATTTTAAAAAATTTTGCTCTAATACCGCAAAGTTGCATTTTACGGTTAATAAACTTGAAGCTGTTGATGTCCTTAATTGACTCACAGTATTTTTAATTGAGAAAATATTCTTCCTGCAGATGCTGATATATGTGGTAAGCTCAAAGCAAATTCCTCAACAAAGGAGGAAATTCTCAATTCTAATTTTATTTTGAAATAAGTAAATGTTTCAGGTCAGATACCTTCATAGTTTCTGACTTTCTTCCTCCATTCAGTTCTTATTCACATTCAAATTGTGGTGTTGGAGAAGACTTTTGAGAGTCCCTTGGACTTTGAGGAGACCCAACCAGTCAATCCTAAAGGAAATAGTCCTCAATGGAAGAAATAAGGCTGGGAATGGCCTTATTTTTGAAAGACAAAATTTATTAAATAAATTGCTCTTATTTATGAATATTTTAAATGTTTAATCAAATTTTGATGTTGAAAATTATAGGTTTCAATTTCATCCCATTCTGGTGCTAGATACCCATTTATGCAATTAAAAGTTTCATCAAAAATCCTTCACAAGAGCTGAGACAGAAAACTTCAAAATTATATTTTGAGCACCATATACATTCTCATCTTTTATTTAGTAGCTTAATTCCTCTTTAGGGTTAAATTTCATTGTCCTTTTTTTTAAAAAAATAGCTTAGACAATTTAAATTTGCTAAAAGCTTCAAAAGTTAGGGTTTTCTTACTCTACACTATTAAATACTCAGATCTAGAAATTTTCAGGGCTTCTCTGGTGATTCAGTGGTAAGGAATCTGCCTGCCAGTGTAGGAAATATGGGTTTGCTATCTGGGTTGAGGAGATCCTCTGCAGAAGGAAATGACAACCCACTCCAGTATTCTTGCCTGGACAATCCCATGGACAGTGGAGCCTGCAGGTTACTGTCCATTGCCAACTCAATGGACGTGAATTTGAGCAAACTCCAAGAGACTGTGGAGGACAGAGAAGCCTGGAGGGCTGCAGTCCATGGGGTCACAAAGATTTAGATGAGAATGAGCAACTGAAAAACAACAAATATTAAACTGATCTGTTTTCGTTACCTTGTTGTTTTTACTTTCTTGTGTAACTTAAGGTAAATGTACAGACTGTAAGCTTTTATTTTGCTAAGAGTTGGCAATGGCATAGACGCCTGTGTAACCAACATCCCTATCAGACATAGACTAGTTTCTTTATCTCAGAAAGTCCCCTCAAGCTGCTTTGCAGTCAATCCCTCTCCCCAGCCCCAGAGAGACCATTGCTCTGTTTTCTATCCCCATGAATTAGATTGCCTGCTGTTGAACTCCATATAAATGGAATCATAAGTCATGAGTGTGTATTCTTTTATGTCTGGCTTTCTTGGCTGAGCAAAATGTTTTATGCAATCTCCGGTTGTGGAAGTTGGATGGTTTCCAGTTTAGGGCAATAATGAATATAACTGCTATGAATATTATTTTACAAGCCATTTTCTTGTCATTGTCTTTCATTTCTCTTAGATACATGCCTTCGAGTAGAGTTGCAAGGTTGCATAGTAAAAGCACGTTTAACCTGAAAAGAAGCTGCCTGTTTGTCAAAGTGACTATACTTTGCCATGCCTAGGTGCTCTAAATTCCTAAGACTTGGTACTGTCAGTCATTTTAATTATCGCCCTTCAAGAGAGGCACTTCCGTGTGATTTTAACATCCTATCTCTGATGACTAATGATGGTGAGTTCCTTTTCATAAGTTTGAAGTTCAGTTCAGTTCAGTCCTCAGTCATGTCCAACTCTTTGTGGCCCCATGGACTGCAGCACACATGACTGGCTTCGCTGCCCATCACCAACTCCCAGAGCTTGCTCAAACTCATGTCCGCTGAATCAGTGATGCTATCCACCCATCTCATCCTCTGTTGTCCCCTTCTCCTCCTGCCTTCAATCTTGCCCAGCATCAGGGTCTTTTCCAATGAGTCAGTTCTTTGCATCAGGTGGCCAAATTTGGAGCTTCAGCATCAGTCTTTCCAATGAATATTCAGGGCTGATTTCCTTCAGGATCGATGGGTTGGATCTCCTTGCAGTTCAAGGGACTCTCAAGAGTCTTCTCCAACATCACAGTACCAAAGCATCGGTTCTTGGGTGCTCAGCTTTCTTTATGGCCCAACTCTTGCATCGGTACATAACTACTGGAAAGACCATAGCTTTGACTAGACAGACCTTTGTCGGTAAATCAATGTTTCTCTTTTTAAGACCGGTATGTATTTTCTTTGGTGAGTTGTCACTTCAAATCGTTTGCCTCCTTTTAAGATTAGGTTGTTTGTTTTTGTTATTGATTCGTTGGAGTTAAAAAAAAAATGTACTCTGAATACACATCTGTTGTCAGATATATATGTATCGTGAATATTTTCCCCTGGCTAGGTCTTGCCTTTTCCTTTTCTTAAGTGTGTCTTCCAAAGAGCATAACTTCTTTTCTTTTTCTTTCTTTATTTTGTTTTTGGCTGCTCTGGTTCTTCATTGCCCTGTGAACTTTTCTCTGGTTGCAGTGAATACTGGTTACTCTCCACTGTGGTGCACAGGTTTCTCATTGTGGGGTACAGGCTCTAGGCTGTGTGGGTCCTAGGGTCCCCAAGCTCTGGAGCGCAGGCTCGGTAGCTGGGGTCCCCAAGCTCTGGAGCGCAGGCTCGGTAGCTGGGGCCCCCGGGCTCCAGAGCGCAGGCTTGGTTGTTGAGGCACATGGGCTTTGTTGCCCTATGACATGTGGGATCCTCCTGGGCCAGGGGTTGAACCCAAGTCTCCTTCTTCTTGGAAGGCGAATTCTTTACCACTGAGACATTGGAGAGACCCGTGAAGAACATAAATTAATGGTATTGATGAAGTCTAATTGATCATTTTTTCCCCTTTTCTTGTTAGTGCTTTTGTGTCTATAGTTATTATGAAGATAAAAGCTTACATTTACTTCTAGAAGCTCTGTGGTTTTAGCTTTCTGTTGAAGCCTAATAGCCACATTGAATTAAATTTTTAGATAGCATGACATAGAGGTCAAAGTTGATTTTAATTCCCCTAGATAGCTAACAATTATTCACATTTAATATCATCCTTAACCAAAAAGTATATGGTTTAGTTGCTCTTTGCATATATTAAAATTTTGTACATCTAATAATCGAACTCCTATTTTGACTAGGGGAATATCTGAACCAATAGAATACAGTTAGAATGTAACTGCATTGGAAGAAAAGCTATGAAGAACCTAGATAGCATATTAAAAAGCAGAGATATTACTTTGCCAACAAAGGTCCATCTAGTCAAGGCTATGGTTTTTCCAGTGGTCATGTATGGATGTGAAAACTGGACAATAAAGAAAGCTAAGCACAGAATAATTGATGCTTTTGAACTGTGGTGTTGGAGAAGACTCTTGAGAATCTCTTGGACTGCAAGGAGATCCAACCAGTCCATCCTAAAGGAAATCAGTCCTGAATATTCATTGGAAGGACTGATGCTGAAGAGGCTGAAGTTGAAGTTCCAATATTTTGGACACCTGATGTGAAGAACTGACTCATTAGGAAAGACCCCGATGCTGGGAAAGACTGAAGGCAGGAGGAGAAGGGGACGACAGAGGATGAGATTGTTGGATGGCATCACCAACTCAAAGGTGATGAGTTTGAGCAAGCTCTGGGAGTTGGTGATGGACAGGGAAGCCTGGTGTGCTGAGTCTATGGGGTCACAGAGACTGAGTGACTGAACTGACTGATACATTGTAGGGGTTTCCCTAGTGGCTAAGTGGTAAAGAATCTGCAGGAGACCAGGTTCAACCCCTGGGTCGGGAAGATCCCCTGGAGAAGGAAATGGCAACCCACTCCAGTATTCTTGCCTGGAGAATCCCATGGGTGGAGCCTGGCGGTTACAGTCCATGGGGTTGCAAAGAGTTGGACATGACTGAGCACACATGCACACGCATTGTGGATGCACTATAATCAGTGCAAAGTGGAAGTCGCTCAGTCACGTCCCACTCTCTGCAGTCCATGGAGTCTCCAGGCCAGAGTACTGGAGTGGGTAGCCATTCCCTTCTCCAGGGGGTCTTCCCAACCCAGGGGTCCAACCCAGGTCTCCTGCATTGTAGGCAGATTCTTTACCAGCTGAGCCACCAGGGAAGCCCAATCAGTTCAAAGTGAAATTCTAATTCATGGATTTTTAAATTTCAGTAAGAATTTTGTTTTTGCCACGATGTTTTCTTCACCAAAATGTGCCTTCACATCATTACCCCCAAATAATTCTACATTCAGTGTTAAATTTTTAGCTGAATATAGAACATTAATCATAATGTTTCACCTTCATCAAAATAAACTTCAGAAAGCTTTTTATTGATTTCATGAATTGTGTAAAATGTTTAACAATCACTATAATGATCTTGTTTTCTATTTGAAGCATCTGACGACACTGATAGAAAGCTGCGTCATTTAGCGGTTTGCAAAGCTTTTCTGTTATGGAGCCAACCTATTAATAGATGTTTCTTCAATTTTTGCCCATGCATAAGAGAACTTGGAATTGAAAACTGGCAAAATTAATTTAGAAAACAGCTATCTGATTTAAAATCAAGCTAGTCAGAGTGAGTAGCTTACTTACTTTCTGCCAGCTGCTTGTGTTAAATCAGCACCTTGAGGCATTATCTTGTTAAAATCGCTGCTACTCCCCCAGCAGGCGGGTGTCTTTGATTGCTGGGTGGGCTGTGACGTCACCATGTCCTTCCTGGCCATGTGGGTGATAAACATTGGCAGACAGGTCATGCCTGGTACACGTTTACCATCAATGTTCTTGAAAAACAGAAGTAATTTTTCACCAAACATGCACTTTTGTTTTTTAGCTTGTTACTGCTGGATGCATTTAATGAAAAAAAAATCAGATAAGATAAACAGATAATTGCAGATGTTTATAATAGGAAGCTGCAGGTCATTCAGATGCTCTAGGTCATGTGACTCTGCCTAATCTGTGGTTTCCCATGTCCACCACTAACCTTGCTGATGGGAGGCAAGGACGCTTTGCACAGGCATCAGCAAGCAAGTGACAAAACTGCCCAGTAAATCAAGTGGTGGCAGGAGCAGCAGGTTTAGAACTGTTCCCTTTATGATTCGTGAGAAGGACTGAGCTGCTCCTGGTTGCTTGCGTCCAAGGGTTCTTCTCACCAAGTGCCCTGCACTCTGCCCTTGAAAGGAAGGTCATGAAAAACCCATGAGCTCTTCTTAGACTAGATCACGCCTGTGGCTGGAGTTGTCAAGAAGAGCACTATGGACCCTTTTTACTTTATTTTGGTGCAACTAACAATAAAGATATTTCGCTAAAAACTAGAATTTGGGAGAAATACTAAATCAAGTGGAAAGACAGAGCAAGGGTCTCAATCATGCTTTCCCCTCCTAACTGGGACAAACGGCCACCCTGCATGGCAACGTGGCAGGCTCTGGCCCCCGCTGACTTCATTCACCTCATAGTAGAAGCACATGTCACCCGAGAACTGGGACACTGACCGGAGCGTTTGGCTCGTGCCTGTCTGCATTACTAGCTTGATGGACTCGGTTCACCACTGGGTCCCTGTGCCTGACCCGGGCAGGATGCTGAAGCATACCCGCTGAAAGAATCAGTCAAGAGAAGGAAAGACACGGGAGGGGAGGGTTCTCAGGGAGACAGATTCCCTCTGGAGAGCTGTGTGCAACGCACTCTGAGGGTGCAAGCAAGGTGAACTGGCAAGGGTGTCCCAGGGACCAAGAGATGCGATTACTAAGGGCCTGATGTCCTTTACTTTTTAAGATAATTTTTATTGGGGTTTTGCTGCTTTGGAACGCTGTGTTAGTTTCTGCTCTGCTGCAAAGATCAGGCCTCCCTGTTCATGCAGCCCCTCCCTTTGGACTTCCTTCCCATTAAGGTCCCCACGGAGCACTGAGGAGGGCTCCCTGAGCGCCACTGGGGTTCTCAAGTCATCTATTTTATATACAGAGTCCATAGCTCATATTTAATTACTTTTTCATTACTCCACTTCTGCTTCTTATTTTGTGTCCATAGTGCATGAACAGTACTGAATGTAGAGTGTCAGTTTCTAGGGGAAGCTCACTCCAGGTGTAGTCTAAATCTATGGTTTCTTTCCCTCTTACATCCCAACACACACACACACACACACGGTCACATGATGACCCTCCAGACACAATTTCCAATAGACTTAATTACTGCAGACTCTTTCCAGACTACATATATAAACAAATGAATATGTTTTCAAGTAACGTTGATGTGTGCCGCAGTAACAGGTTCACTCTCAGATTCCACAAAATCGGACGTGGGCTTCACGGACTACATCTGTTTGGGAAGGTGGAGAGTTTTGTCAGCCTCCAAAATGCCTGGAACCCAAGCCTCACACATTCCCATACCTTTCTAAGGAGGATCACGGTTCATATGGCAGCACACTTCCTATGAAAACTGAGTGGAGCCTGGTCTGTTTCCTATAAACATATTCATAGCTACTTTCCAGGATGCGGTGGAAGAATCCCATGGCACCGAGTTGAACAAGCAAAGAAGACTTTATTCAGGACTATTGCCATTGAGGAAGAGACTGGATTCAGCTAAGGGTACAGCAAGGCCAGTGGGGACTAAAGTCCATAGGAAGAGTAAGGGAAAGTCACTGGGAGGAACCAGCTAGCTGTCAAGGGTTGGAGAAGAGGAACTTGATTGGATATCAAGTCTCATTAAACTAGTTTAGCAGGATTCTCGCTAAAACGAGACTCAGTGGACCAAAGGCCAGTTTCAAGGTCTAGTTAAAAGGAGGACTCAGAAGAACTGGGCGGGGTCCGGGCAGGGAGGGCGGTCTCATCAGGGCACAGCTCTTGTATGCACTCTATTTCTTTGCTTTATCATCCCCAGGAAATCTCCCTTTCCTTAACAGAGGCTACTTTGAAGTTTTACTGTATTTTTACTCTTCAGTTATTTAAAGTCCTGCGTTTCACTCTTTGCAGTCTAGAAATAATCAGATCATCCAACCTTGCAAGGGCCCCAGATTCTGGAGTCTTATTATTTTCTCTCATCTGTGTTTGCAAATGAGCTGAGTCTTTCTGGCTCAATTGTCCTTCTTGTAAACTTCTTCTGAACCCAAGTAATTAAACTTGGGTTTAATTTCTGTTTAACCCCCTTTCTGTTTTGTAAAATGGGCCTCCCTTGTTTTAGCTTCTGGAATCTGTTTCCTTGCCACACACTATCATCCCATTGAGGTCATATCACATGCTTTAGGTTTTTATTTCTGCAGCACTCTATCCCTGCACCAGAATTTATAGTATTATGATAACACCATGGTCTGCTGTGGTTACAGATAAGTCCTCAGGTTACACTAACTTGACACACCAAGGCTTTATGTCTTGCCCACAGTACACACACTGCACAAATCAGTGAGATGATGCGTAGAAGGTCGTGAAGGCTGTCTGCTGAGTTAGATCCCACTGACAGACAGCTGCAGACGTGGGGCAGACAGCCACAGGACCAGCCACGGCAGGAGGGAAGAGACTGGGGTTTCTTCTGGCCGCTTCAGTCTGGAACTGGCATCATCACTGCTCATGTGTCCTTTGGCCAGAAGTGATTACCTGGGCCAGAGAGACTGGACTCTGGCAGGGGACTGAGGTGTGTGCTGAAGCTATTGGGTAGTTAATAGATATATCACAGTAGGTTTCAAAATACTATTCACAAACAAATACACACAAGCGTGCTGTTTCTCTTTAAAAGAACCTTGGTGTTGTCATTGTTGTGCTCAGTTGTGTCCCATTCTTTGTGACCCCGTGGACTGCAGCCCGCCAGGCTCCTCTGTCCATGGGGTTCTCCAGGCAAGAACACTGGAGGGGGCTGCCATGCCCTCCTCCAGGGGATCTTCCCCACCCAGGGATCAAACCCGAGTCTCCTGCATTGGCAGCCGGACTCTGTACCACTGAGCCACCTGGAAAGACCTAACCTTTGTGTATAGACCACAGTAATACACAGCTTCACATATGCAGGTGATACCACTCTAATGGCAGAAAGTGAGGAGGAGCTGAAGAGCCTCTTGATGAAGGTGAAAGAAGAGAGTGAAAAACTGGCTTAAATCTCAACATTCAAAAAACCAAGATCATGGCATCCAGTCTCATCACTTCATGGCAAATAGATGTGGAAAAAGTGGAAACAGTGGCAGATTTTATTTTCTTGGGCTCCAAAGTCACTGCAGATGGTGACTTCAGCCCACAATATTAAAAGACGCTTGCTCCTTGGAAGAAAAGCTATGACAAACCTAGACAATGTATTAAAAAGCAGAGACATCACTTTGCTGACAAAGGTCCACATAGTTAAAGATATGTTTTTTCCAGTAGTCATGTATGGATGTGCGAGTTGGACCATAAAGAAGGCTGAGTGCCGAAGAATTGATGCTTTTGAACTGTGGTGATGGAGAAGAGTCTTTTTTTTTTTTTAGTTTTATTTATTTATTTATTTTTTACTTGAGAAGAGTCTTGAGACTCCCTTGGACTGCAAGGAAATCAGATCAGTCAATCCTAAAGGAAATTAGTCCTGAATATTCACTGGAAGGACTGATGCTGAAGCTGAAACTCCAACACTTTGGCCACCTGATGCAAAGAGCTGACTCACTGAAAAAGACCCTAATTCTGGGAAAGACTGAGGGCAGGAGGAGAAGGGGACGACAGAGGATGAGATGGTTGGATGGCATCACCGACACAAAGGACATGAGTCTGCGCAAGCTCTGGGAGATGGTGAAGGACAGGGAGGCCTGGTGTGCTGCAGTCCCTGGGGTCACAAAGAGCTGGACATGGCTTAGTGACTGCAAAACAAAAAACAAACCCATGGAAGTGTGACATAAAGAGTGAATCTTAATGATAGCTACAGACTGTGAGTGATTATGACGTGCCAGACAGTGTAGGATCATTGATGATAACAAACATCCCATCTGGATGGGGGTGTTAACAGTGAGGAAGGGGTGGCCTGCAGCTGCTTCACCTGGACGCCCGCCACCACTCCACCCTGTGGCCCTGTGCGGGCCTTCTCCCAGCTCCGGGGCATGTGGGTAAAGGCTCAGTTAGTGTCATTTAAGATGGTGCCTTTTTTCATAGATGGCAACTTTGTGACTTCATTCATTCATTCGTATATTTCCGCATGCGTGTGAGAACCCGTGATTCCAGGGCCTGATGGCCTTGCATGCAGGCCTGAGGACTTTCTGAGATTCAGCAGGGCTCTGCAGCCTCATATTCTGGTGCTGTTTCTCTCCAGCAATGTGGCTGGTCTATCTTTGTTAGGATAGGGGCCTCATCCTGTCGTAAGTAACATGCAAACGCAGAGTGAACTCCACCCAGGGACCCCTGGTATCCTCTGGAATATTCATCACACACACACACACAGCCAGTCTAATGTTTCTGATGGGGAAATTTAACTCCGAGTCTTGTGCATATCCATCTTGCGATGACAATGAGAACCAAATCTTCCAGAGTTTTCTATTTCACCTATGTTGTCCATTCTCCTGGCTGCACAGATACAGTCTCTGCAAGGTCTCTCCTCCTCTGTCATCATCTCTTAACTGGACACCACACAGGGTGGAGGTGTCAGAGAGAACTAGCCGTGGAGGCTAGTCCAGGCTCTGTTTTCCAGAAGAAAATGCACGGGGCTGAGTCACACCTGCCACCGGGCACCTCCTGTCCGTGGGTGTCATGGCAGCTTGCTGTGAGTTGGGCCAGTACTGCATGAATTGGCACTTGGCACCATGACCTCAATGATACTCCTGATGCCCAGAAGCACCCGATGAATGCAAATCTTGCTGAGAAGGCCCAGGGTAGACCATTCAGCATCCTTGGCTGACCTCAGCTCCCAGCACTGGAGTTGGCCTTGCTCTGTTTCAGGGACATTGAGGCTACATTTAGTTTGTGACTCTGAGGTCCTGCCAGGCATCTGGCAGCCTCTGCCATGGGGCATGCCAACAAGCTGGGTGAATGTCTGCATGCAGCGGGGAGCAGCCGGGGATGGTAAACAGGGCCCATTCCAGGCAGAGCCCAGGGCTCGGGGGCTGGGTCCCTTGCCCAGGCAGCATGATGCTCACCTTTGCACCGAGCTTCCAGGCGTCAGCCCACCTGGAGAAGGCCCCTTTCCAGGTTAGCAAAAGTAACAACGCTCCTTTCTCTCAGTCTTTGCAAAGACTGTGAATCTTCTACAAGTCAGTTTCTGAGCTCCATAAGCATCCCATCTGAAAATTTCATCTGGCTTTCCAGCTTGTTGCTGCCTGGGTCCTGCAGAGTGCCCAGGGTGGCTAGTCTGGGGAGGCCTTCCACACAGAGCATCACCGCCCAGGCCAGGGCTGGGGGGCTGGGGGTGCGGGGGTAACAGCAGGTCCTGCCCCCTGGACCCCAGGATGGGGGGGAGGTGGTCTGCTCAGGACAAGGCAGCCCCACATGGAGGTGGGCACAGGCTTGGGGAGCATGAGGGAGGACCTGCCTTCTGGACGCTGAGCTCTCACCCCTCAGAGAGGCCTGTGTGTGCTGAGTGTACACTGAGTGTCATGTGCACGTACACGCCCCCCCAGGTGGATATGTCTGCATCCTTCCATGCTGGTGTGTGTCTCTGTGTGCTCACATGTGTATGTCATGATGTGCATGTGTGCATTGGAGTGTGTGTGCACTGGAGTGTGTGTGTACTGGAGCATGTGTGCACTGGAGTGTATGTGCACTGGAGTGTGTGTGCACATGATAGTGTGTGTGCACTGGAGTGTGTGCATGTGCTTGTGTATGTGCACTGGAGTGTGTGCACTGAAATGTGTGTGCAATGGAGGGTGTGTGCACTGGAGTGTGTGTGCACATGATTGTGTGTGTGCACTGGAGCATGCGAGCATTGGAGTGTGTGTGCACTGGAGCATGTGTGCACTGAAGTGTGTGTGTGTGTGATTGTGTGTGTGCACTGGGGTGTGTGTGCATTGGAATGTGTGTGCATGTTTGTGTGTGTGCACTGGAGCGTGTGTGCACATGCGTGTGTGTGCAC